>JAOTQR010125490.1:0-23066 GCA_025774065.1 Solanum ossicruentum
TTCTTTGTCATCTAACATTGAATGCGGGTTTAATCAATTCATGTCTGTTGCATGTCCCCATACATAGTATACCAAATGTACTAATGCATACTTTTGCCTACATGATCTAACCATCTAGGGACAGAGGACTACCTCCATCCACCGTACCACGACTAGATGTGGATTTTGAGACACTTGTTGTGGAGTATCCTATCTTTCAAGGACAAACCACTAATCATCTACCGATGGTGTTTAGTTTATGGTACTTACTTTGCGGGTTAGCCTAGGAAATGTCTTGCTCCTTGTCCTACCTTATGATTAGAGGCATTGTTGGACATCTTATAGACTCCTTTATGTTATATGCTAAATGTTGTATATGGAGGTTTATGATTATGGATATGGTTATGTAATGGTTAAGGTCATTATGGATTGATAATGAGTTTATGTTACGGATTCATGTCATGAGTGGAAGATCCTAAGTCCCATATTACCCCCATAGAGTAAGTCATACTTATCTGCCCCTTACTCCTAATGTGCTAATGTATTATGTGAATTCGTGTTGCTCCCTATCCCCTATAACATCCCCCATAGTATAAATTCTACTATATCGTCCCTTAGAATTATATGTTTACTATTTATATGTGCTTCCGAACTAATGATATGTGAATGGATGCTACAAGGCTTGCGTGGGGACTCTTAGGTTCCTATCGCCATGTCACTCCTAGGCCCTGGGTCCGAGTCGTGACAAGGTTGGTATCAAAGCACTAGGTTTGTAAATAATCCTCGAAGTCCAACATGTCATGTCATGCAGAGTTTTATTCATAGGTGTGAAGTGCACCATGCCTATGGGTGGGAAGCTATGATTTCATTTTAGGAATAGTCTCACTTTTTCATATCTTATGTCGTGTTGGACCGTATGTTTGGTTCCTTATCCAGATGTTATCCTTGCTACATTATAGAAGATGCCTCCACAAAGAGCTTCTCTACCCAAACTGGCCTCAGCTTATGAGGACCAAGTTCCCCATGGACCTATGGAAGAGTCTATCTCTAATGGTAAATCCCATAAAGCCTTTTCTTTGCTTGCCCAAGTGGTGACTACTATGACCCACTCTAGCTTTTAGGGTAAGATATTTCACCTGGATGAATTCTCCGAAGTTCTATGGGTCAAAGGCTGATAAGGATCATCAAGAATTTATTGATGAGCTCACTAAGGTGTTAACTGTTATGGGAGTCACTCCTGAGGAGAAAGCTAAGTTGGTTGCATATTATTTCAAAGATGTAGCTCAAGTGTGGTAAATTTAATGGTTGATGGAGAGGGTTTGTGTAATGTTGTTAATAGGGAAGAGTTTAAGTTTGCATTTCTAGATCGTTTCTTCCCTCTTGAACTTAGGAAAGTTTAGATGACTAAGTTTATCAACCTCAAACATGGTGGTATGAGTGTGAGGCACTATGCCCTCAAGTTCACAAAGCTCTCCAAATATATGCTCCTATGCTTGTGGCTTATCCCATGCAAGATGCCCAAGTTCATTTCTGATATATTTGACTTGGTTGTGAACGAATGTCATACGGCTATGCTCATTCAGGATATGGACATATGTAGGCTCATGGTGTATGCTGAACTGATTGAAGGGGAAAAACTCAAGGAGAAGAGGGTCCATGATCCTAAGAGGGCTTGTAATGATGGTGGGTTCTCCAACTCCAAGAGGGGTAGTTTTGGTTGTTTCCAATAGTGCCAAGGTTCTGATGCAAGGTTTTCTAATGCCAGGGTGCCTCCTCCCAAGGCACTTATAGATGATTGACCATTGTCTCCACTATGTGACAAGTGTGGGAAGATTCACCCTGGAAAGTGCTTGTGGGGTTCAGATGCTTGTTATGGTTGTGGTGAGACAGGCCACAGGCTTGTTGATTTCGAAAAGGCACCGAAGAAGGGTTGAATGGTTCAAGGTAATCAACTGCAACCAAGAGATACAACAGGTGGTGCCCCCAGAAACTACAAGTTCTATGTTTTGCATGTTCGATAGGGAGTGGAGGAAGCTCTGGATGTTGTGATTGGTATATTGAAAGTCTTTGATATAAATGTTTATGATTTGCTTGATCTGTATCATGACCCAAGCCTAGGGCCTAGACATGACCGTCAAATGGGGAACCCGAAGGAACCCCAAACAAGCCTCTTAGCATATCATTACACATCCTTGGTCGTGGAAGCAATGTAAAACAACACAAGAAATTTAAACAACAGGAATTGGGACTAAGGGAGAGAGATTAATACTTAAGTAACATGCAAAAGTTTGGAAAACAAGGGCAAGGGACTAAGGGGAAAGTAAGGGCAATAGGACTAAAGGGAAAGCTTGCAAAACATCATAATCAAAGGAAAAAGAGTCAAGGATCATATCATAGATACATAGCATATCCAATAACACCTCTACAACATTGATAAGAGTGGGGCCCAAGGCAAAGCAACCGGACTCACCTTTATAGTCAAAATAGAAAATAAAGAAGAGTGTCCCAATACATAATAAGAGAAACATATACTAAGGTCCCCGAAGTGGAGGACTCACGAACTAGCTTGAGAATACCAAACTAGCCATGTGGAGGAGGAGGATGATCAACTTAGGCTCCGATCCCTACATGGTGATATCATGTACGAAAGAGTATGCATTAGTACGTTTGAATATACTAAGTATGTAGGATGCAATGCCACAAGAGATAGGCATCAAGCTCTAACTACATAACAATAGGCAATAGGCATTATATAGCAATATGGAATGTATGATCAATGCTTAAGTAAAACATGCTTAAGTAACTCATGCTTATATAGGATATCATATGTGTAGAAGAGACCAAGCTAGATTTTAAAGGCACAAACCCCTTGGTTGTTGATGATGGTTTCACCCATCACCTTAGCGGTGTTTTACAAACCCCTCACATGGTTGATGATAATCACAACTTATCACCACGGTGGCGAAGTGCAAACCCCCCACATGGTTGATCAGTACAAACCCCCACCTCGATTACCTGGGCTCTTATCCTCACTGATCGGGTATGGTCTAAAGCAATAATTTATATAGAGTATATTATATACATAGATCATTTCATTATCATATAGTCATTCATATCACATTCACTCTTCGGACCTTCAACTCCTCAAGAAACCATAGTCGGACATGTTATCAAACACTTGGCGGGTGTGTAATGGGGGTACAAGACCATGCAATTTAGAGATGAAATCATGCAAGAAAATCCATTGTAAAACCATCAATCAACACCTTGCAACACCTCAAGCAATATAGACCAAAATCCCTCAACATATCTTACAATAGATCTAAGATTTATAGCTCAAAACATAGCAAAACAATCACAACTTTACATAGCTTTAAATAGTTCATAGACATGTTCATACTAGTAAACCCATTTGTAAAATCTACTTTTAATCATGCATATTGAATAAAAAAGAGGATTGAACACCATGGGTGAAAGGATCCAATGGTTGAAACCCACATACCTTAGCTTTGAGAGTTTCTTGAAGAAGATTTGAAATGGAGGCTTGAAGCTTGAATGAAATCCTTAGATCCGGATGAGTTTTGGGGCTCTTGAATCTTGAGGCGGACTTGGGGCTTGAATTGGTTTCCTTGAATTCCAATAAGACTTCTTGAAAACCTTGAGAATGGATGGAGAATTTCATGAAGATTACAGAGGAATTGATAGGTTTTTGGTTAGTTTATAGGGCTCAAAACAGCTTGATAATGAGGGATTTTTGTGAATATAGGTATAGGGTTATTACCCAAAAATTATTTTTCTTGGCACGAACCAAGTATACCTTGTGGTACTTGTTCTCCCATAAAATTGTGTCCTCTGAACAAGAATATAAAGTTGGATTTGTGATATTCTGCATGGATTTTGAGATATTGAAAAAAATACATCATAGTGTCTTTTCGAGTTACATAGAGGGGTGTTTAAATATCCCCAATTTGAAATATAAGGGAATTACGATTATGGGGGGTATTCCTAGGAAAGTGGGGGCATTTCAATATCTCCCCCTTGGGAACATTTGTCTCCGAAAGTCAAGGAAATGTACATAAGAAGAGTAATCATGAACAAATCAACCCAACAAGAATGCAACAATACATTTAAAACGCCATTTTCAAAATCTCAACATAAGTGTCAAAAATTGTCATGAACTTGTCAGCATGAACATGGATGCATGCAAATGACATAGGGGCTGAAGCAAAAGAAATGAAGTCACATGAAGGGATTCAAAATGTTATCATAAGTTTGAATAGAATGAAAGAGGTACAGATATCGCTTTTCCATGCCCACTCCGGCTCCCCGAGATACACTTTCAACTTAACGATTCTTCCAAAGGGCCTTGACGAACACTACCTCTTACCAATCAACTTCTTCAACCCTTCCATCCAATACCTCCATTGGGACTTCTTCCTAAGGAAACTTATCCTCAATAACACCCACAATCTTACGAGTTCTATAGCACTAGAGTCACCACCACATCCCTTCAACCTAAAAGCATGAAAAACCGGACAAACCATAACCATGCCATAGGCAATTGCCAAACTTATGCAACTTAACCAACCTCCCTTTACACTCTTTAAGGACTGACAATTCTCAACTAAATTGTCAACCTTAAATACACCTAACCGAATTGGTACTATAACCACCATCACCCCCTTGGGAGACAACCTCCACTCTATCATCTTCTCACCCAAAACATCCAACTCTAATAAGGCGGAATCAAGGGCTTTGCCTAATCTAGTCCTATTAACCTAAGGAGATCTGGAACCATCAAGAATGCTACACCACCATGCTCAACTTCCCTCAACTAAACTTCCAATCTAACCAACCGGACCCCACTAGTCTCCTTTTTGCCACCATCAACAAACATGCAATGCTACCTAGAGCACCAACCACAACATTAGCCTTACCATATTCATAATCCTTAAAGAATTCTAGCCACCTTCTTACTATCTATAATCCACACTTATCATATTTGGCAAACAACCTCTCATCGTCCAAGACTTGCAACACTACCCCCAAATGATTCACAAGCCCTAAAGAAATTGATACCTCATCACTAGAGACCACCACAAACACCACTGGTGTATATGTCAACCAATAACTCCATCAATGCCAATAATGCTCACTCCTTAATCTAAAAAGATAACTAGGGATATCACCTACCTTCATCCTCACTTGGGGACAAAACCTGAACCAAAGATCAATCTTAGAGAAGTGACTAACCCATTATAGTAGACCAAATAGATTGTTTATCCTCAACCATCATATTACAACCTTACGGGTTATACACTCATTGAAAGCATGCTATGCAAGTAGCCAAACCACTTCACGACCTCCAACATATCAAACTAAGTGCAACCAAGATCCCAACACAAGACTCTATGCAACGATAACATGGGGAAACCCTCAAAGATCTCTCCTAGCCACTATAGACTTACGCAACCATCCGAGACACCCATGAATCCTATTAGCACAAAGGAATAACACAAGAGATAGTAACTCCTAGACCTATCAAATCACCCTGCTCAAAATGTCAGTCACAACATTGGCCTTACTTAGGGTCAACTAAGTCATAGGAGGAACAATAAATAGATCCTACTCACAAGCTCTGATAATAGCCCGTAAACACAATAAGCTCCTAATACCCAAGGAAGTCAAGGACTAGGCTGATCTCTAATCACCTTCATCTTACTAGAGTCCACCATAATACCATTACCGGGCACCACAAAACCTAGGAAGGTAACTTCTTACAACCAAACTCTCAGTTACCCTAATTAGCATTTAACTTCCTTTCTTAAACTTTATAATACTACCCTCAAAAGACTTACATGCACTACCTCATTAGGGAACACAAACCATCATATCATCACCAAAACTACCATAAGCCTATTAGTGTAGGAGCTAAAAGATCTTATTCGTGAGACTCGTAAGCATAACTGGTGAACTAGTCGAACCAAAAGACACTACCCTAAATACAATTGAGTGAAAAGGGACTTTCAAGGTCTCACCTACCAACAACAACAATTCTATAAACAAAACAACTTAGCTTCAACATCTCTATTTCTCACAAGATGATATATGCAACCCCATAGAGGCTAATTGTATGTTAAGAAATGAAATGGACCTACCTCCAATGCTACCATTTAATAACCTCCCACTCAAAGATGGACTCATTAAGGATTTGAGATCTAACTCTACGGATCCTACCATCCATGAAGACACAACATGCAAACAACCATTCCATCCCTAGAATGACATCAAAATCCATCACACCAACTCCAACAAGTTGCAAGCACGACCTAATGCAACACAAACCAAAATCAACACCTATGAACTTTCTAGCAATATATTCCTCAATAAAAGGATTGACACCAAAGGTCCACAGAACAACTTGGGCACACAAGATACCCCACTAGCAACCAAAAAGAATAGAGAAGGAATAGTGGCACAACGGGCCTATCAATGCATGCACAACAAAGATAAGGAAACTTCAACTTACGGGTAATAGCATCGGACATCTCATCCCCTCCTTGAGCACTTGATCAATATGACCTCCTCGACCCAAAGGTCGACCATCCTTACTCTTCCTTTGAACATATGGACAATCAATAATCTTGTGGTCCACCTCCCCAAAACTATAGCATCCACCCGTGTACCTTAAATATGCTCCATCATGCCTCCTCCCACATTTCAGGCATCTAGGACAAATCACCCCATTGTCACCCCTTTTAATCTTATGAGAACACTCCTTTATCATATGACCCATCTCCCCACAACAATAAAAAACATTAGTACCTTTCAAGCATGGGCCATCATGGCCTCTACCACACCTTGGGCACCTAGCATAAGGCACTACACCACCTCTATCTCTCCCTTTGAAACTTTGGAACTTACCCTCATTACTGGTCCTGTTGGCCTCACTACCTCCCTTCTTACCACAAGAAGCCTCGGGAGCACCCACTTGTTGATTAAGTTGAGTTGCTAATGTTTTCACCGCTTTGGCCATTACCCATAGAGCATTACGAACCTATGCATTCGACATATCACCATCTTGAGTACTTGAGACATATCCTGAAATATAACGGTTAGGGGTTAGCAATAAGCCACAGGGGACCTAATTCTATCACATGACATGGACCATGAAGAAGTGAAACATTTCCTAGAACGTCTCATAGCCTCCTACTCATAGTTGAGGTGCAAAACACAACCATGAATAAGACTCTAATCAACTTGGTGTGTTGGACTCCGAGGAACTATCAACCTAGTGCCCTGCCACGACCCAAGCCTAGGATCTAGATGTGATCTACGAATAGGGAACCCGAAGGAACCCAAAAATAATCCGCTTAGCATATCAATACACATCCTTGGTCGCGGAAGCGATGTAAAATAACACAAGAAACTTAAACAAGGGGAATTGGGACTAAGGGAGAGAGACTAATACTTAAGTAACATGTAAAAGTTTGGAAAACAAGGGCAAGGGAATAAGGGGAAAGTAGGGGAAATGGGACTAAGGGGAAAGCTTGCACAACATCATAATCAAGGGAAAAAGAGTCAAGGATTATATCATAGATACATAGCATGTCCAACAACACCTCTACTACATAGATAAGAGCGGGGGCCAAGACAAAGCAACCGGGCTCACCCTCATAGTCAAATAGAAAATAAAGAAGAGTGTCTCAATACATAATAAGAGAAACATATACTAAGGTCCCCAAAGTGGCGGACTCACCAACTAGTTTGAGTAGTACCGAACTAGCCATGTGGAGGAGGATGATGATCAACTAGGGATCTGATCCCTACATGGTGGTATCATTTAGGCAAGAGTATGCGTTAGTATTTTTGAATGTACTATGTATGTAAGATGCAACACAACAAGAGATAGGCATCATAATCTAAATGAATAATAATAGGCAATAGGCATAATATAGCAATATGGCATATATAATCAATGCTTAAGTAAAACATGCTTAAGTAACTCATGCTTATATAGGATACCATATATGTAGAAGAGACCAAGTTACATTTTCAAGGTACAAACCCATTGGTGCTTGATGATGGTTTCACCCATCACCCTGGCTGTATGGTACAAGCCCCTCACATGGTTGATGATAATCATACCTTATCACCTTTATGGTGAAATACAAACCCCTCACATGGTTAATAAGTACAAACCCCCCACCTCGGTTTCTCTGGCTCTTATTCCCCCTAGATCGAGTATGGTATAATACAACACTTCATATAGAGTATAACATATACATAAGCTCATTTGATCATCATATAGTCATTTATATCATATCTCATGCTTTGGACCTTCAACTCCTCAAGAAACCATATCCAGACATTTTATCAAACACTTGGCCTGGTGTGTAATGAGGGTATAAAATCATGCAATTTAGAGATGAAATCATCCAAGAAAATCAATTGTAAAACCATCAATCAACACCTGGCAACAACCTCAAGCAATATAGACAAAAATCCCTCATCAAATCTTACTATAGATTCAAGATTTATAGGTCAAAACATAGCAAAACAATCACAGCTTTACATAGCTTTAAAATAGTTCATAGACATGTTCATACTAGTAAACCCATTTGAAAAATCTACTTTTAATCATGCATATTGAATGAAAAAGAGGATTAGGAACCATGGGTGAAAGGACCCAATGGTTAAAACCCATATACCTTAGCTTTGGAGAGTTTCTTGAAGAAGATTTGAAATGGAGGCTTGAAGCTTGAATGAAATCCTTAGATCCCGATGAGTTTTGGGACTCTTGAATCTTGAGGCGGACATGGGGCTTGACTTGGTTTCCTTGAATTCCAGCAAGACTTCTTGAAAACCTTGAGAATGGATGGAGAATTGGATGAAGATTAGAGAGGAATTGAGAGGTTTTTGGTTGGTTTTTAGGGCTCAAAAACGTTTTGACAATGAGGGATTTTTGTGTATATAGGCATAGGGTTATTACCCAAGTGCCCTGGGGTAAAAAGAAAAATTTTTGGAAATTTTTGAACTAGTCTGCGTTAGGTCTGCATTAGGTCCACGTCGCGTACCCATCACACATGGCTACTATTTTTGCGAAGTTTTGCCAAAAATTATTTTTCTTGGCACAAATAAAGTATACCTTGTACACACTTATTTCCATGGATTTTGAGATATTGAAAAAAAATTCATCATAGGGTCTTTTCAAGCTACATGGACGAATATTTAAATATCCCGATTTGAGATATAAGGGAATTACGATTATGGGGGCATTCCTAAGCAAGTGTAGGCTTTTCAATATCTCCAACTTGGGAACATTCATCCCTAAATGTCAAACAATCATACAAAAGAAGAGTAATTATAAACAAATCATCCCCAACAAGAATGCAACAGTACATTTCAAACACCATTTTCAAAATCTCAACATAAGAATCAAATCATCATGAACTTGTCAACATGAACATAGATGCATGCAAATGACATAGGGGCTAAAGCATAAGACTTGAAATTATATGAAGGGGTTCAACATGTTATCATAAGCTTGAATAGAATGAAAGAGCTACGAATATCGCTTTTCGATGCCCGCTCCGACTCCTGGAGAGATATTTTCGACTTGACAATTATTCCAAAGGGCCTTGACGAACACTACCCCCTTACCAATCTATTTCTTCAACCCTTCCATCCAATACCTCCACCAAGACCTCTTCCTAAGGTAACTTATTCTCCACAACACCCACAATCTTACGAGTTCTATAGCACTAGAGTCACCACCATATCCCTTTGACCTAAAAGCATGAAAAACTGGACAAACCATAACCATACCATAGGCAATTCCAAAACTTATGCAAGCTAACCAACCTCCCTTTACACTCTATAAGGACTCACAATTCTCAACTTAATTGTCAACATTAAATACACCTAAGCCTCTTGGTACCATAACCACCATCTCCCATTGGGAGACAACCTCCATTATATCATCTTCTCACGCAAAACTTCCAACATAATAAGGCGGAATCAAGGCCTTGCCTAATCTAGTCCTCTTAACCCAAGGAGATTTGGAACCATCAAGAATGCTACACCACCATGTTCAAATTCCCTCAACCTAACTTCCACTCTAACTAACCAATGGACCCTACTAGTCTCCTCTTTGCCACCATCAACAAACATGCTAGGCTACCTAGAGCATCAACCGCAACATTAGCCTTACTGGGGAAAAATAATACACATTCATAATCCTTAAAGAATTCTAACCACCTTCTTGCTATCCACAATGCACACCTGTCATATTTAGCAAACAACCTCTCATCCTCCAAGACTTACAACACTATCCCCAAATGATTCACAAGCTCTAAACAAATCAATACCTTATCACTAGAGACCACTACAAACATATCAAGGTAGGTTTTTAAGACCCTATAGAAGAAACCCACAAACACCATCGGTGCATAAAAAATACACATAATGCTCAATCCTAATCCAAAAAGACACCTAGGGATATCACCTACCTTCATCTTTACTTGGGGACAAAACCTAAACTAAAGATCAATCTCAGAGAAGTGACTAACCCATTGTAATTGACCAAATAAATTATTTATCCTTAACTATCATATTAAAACCTTACGGGTTTACACACTTATTAAAAGCATGCTATGCAGGTAGCCAACCACCTCAAGACCTCTAGCACATCAAACTAAGTCCAACCAAGATCCCAACACAAGACTCTATGCAACGATAACATGGGGAAACCCTCAAAGATCTCTCCTAGCCACTATAGACTCACGTAACCATCTGAGACACCTATGAATCCTATTAACACAAAGGAATAATACAAGAGATAGTAACTCCCGGACCTATCAAATCACCCTACTAAAAATGTAGGTCATAACATTGGCCATGCTTAGGGTCAACTAAGTCATAGGAGGAACAATAAAGAGAACCTACTCACAAGCTCCAATAATAGCCTGCTAAACTCAAGAAGCTCCTAATACCCAACGAAGTCAAGGTCTAGGCTAATCTCTAATCACCTTTGTCTTATTAGGATCCACCTTAATACCATCACCGGGCACCACACAACCTAGGAAGGCAACTTCTTACAAACAAACTCTCACTTCTCCTATTTAGCATCCAACTTCCTTCCTTAAACTTTGTAGTACTCCCCTCAAAAGACTCACATGTAGTACCTCATTAGGGAACACAAACTATGGTATCATCATTAACACCACCATAAGCCTTTTAGTGTAGGGGCTAAAAGATCTTATTCATGAAACTCGTTAGCATAACCAGTGTACTAGTCAAACCAAAAGACACTACTTCAAATCCAATTGATCGGAAAGGGACATTCAAGGTCTCACCTACCACCAACAACATTTCTATAGACAAAACAACTTAGGTTCAACATCTCTATTTCTTACAAGATAATAAATGCAACTCCTTAGAGACCAATTGTACCTTAAGACATGAAATGGTCCTACCTCCCTTGCTACCATTTAACAACCTCCCACTCAAAGACGGACTCATTTAAGATTTGGGATCTATCTCTACGAATACTACTACCCATGAAGACACAACATGCAGACAATCATTCCATCCCTAGCATGACATCAAAATCCACCACACCACCTCCAACAAGCCGCAAGTACAACCTAATGCAATATGAATCGGATCAATGCCTATGAACCTTCAAGCAACAATATACTCAACAAAAGGATAGAAACAAAATGTCCACACAACAACTTGGGCACATAAGATGCCCCACTAGCCAACAAAAATAATAGAGAAGAAATAGTGGCGCATCTGGACTATCAATGCATGCATAACAAAGTCTAAGAAATATTAACTTGCCGGTAATAGCATTGGACACCTCATCCCCTCCTTGAGCCACTTGATCAACATGACCACCTCGACCCAAAGGTCGACTACCCTTACTCTTCCTTTGAACATACGGACAATCAATAATCTTGTGGTCCACCTCCCCACAACCATAGCATACACCTGTGTTCCTCAAATATGCTCCATTATGCCTCCTCCCATATTTTGGGCATCTAGGACGAATCACCCCATTGTCACCCCTTTTACCTTATGAGGGTACTCCTTTATCTATGGCCCATCTCCCCATATAAATAATAAGCATTAGTACCTTTCAAGCATGGGCCATTATGGCCTCTACCACACCTAGGGCACCTACCATAAGGAACCACACCACCTCTATCTCTCCCCTTGGAACTTTGGAACTTACCCTCATTACGGACCCTCTTGGCCTCATTACCTTCCTTTTTACCACTAAAAGCCTTGGGAGCACCGACTTGTTGATTGTGTTGAGTTGCCAATGTTGTCACCGTTTTGTCCATTACCCATAGAGCATTACGAACCTCCGCATTTGAAAAATTGCCATCTTGAGTACTTGAGACATATCAAGAAATATAATGGTTAGGAGTTAGCAATAAGCCCTAGGGGACCTAACTTTATCACAGGACATTGATCATGAAGAAGTGAAAAAATTCCTAGAATGCCAAATAGCCTCCTACTCATAGTTGTGGTGCAAAACACAACAATGAATAAGACTCTAATCGATGCGGTATGTTGAACACTGAGGATCTATCAACCTAGTGCTTTGATACCAACTTTTTCACAAACCAAGCCTAGGGCCTAGACGTGACTAGCTAATGGGGAACCCGAAGGAACCACAAACAAGCCTCTTAGCATATCATTACACATCCTCAATCGCGGAAGCAATGTTAAACGACACAAGAAACTTAAACAAGGGAATTGGGACTAAGGGAGAGAGATTAATACTTAAGTAACATGTAAAATTTTGGAAAACAAGGGCAAGGGACTAAGGGGAAAATAGGGGCAATAGGACAAAGGGGAAAGCTTGCACAACATCATAATCAAGGGACAAAGAGTCAAGGCTCATATTATAGATAAATAACATGTCCAACAATATCTCTGCTACATAGATAACAGCGGGGGCCAAGACAAAGCAATCGGGCTCACCCTCATAGTCAAAATAGAAAATAAAGAAGAATGTCTCAATACATAATAAGAGAAACATATACTAAGGTCCCCAAAGTAGAGGACTTACCAACTAGCTTGAGTAGTACCGAACTAGCCATATGGAGGAGGAGGAGGATTAACTTGGGCTCCAATTCCGACATGGTGATATCATGTAGGCAAGTGTATGCGTTAATACATTTGAATGTACTAAGTATGAAGAATACAATTGAACAAGAGATAGGGATCATAATCTAACTGCATAACAATAGGCAATAGGCATAATATAGTAATATGGCATGTATGATCAATGCTTAAGTAAAACATGCTTAAGTAACTCATACTTATATAGGATATCATATGTATAGAAGATACCAAGCAAGATTTTCAAGGTACAAACCCCGTGGTGGTTGATGATGGTTTCACCCCATCACTCTGGCGGTGTAGTAGAAACCCCTTATATAGTTGATGATAATCACACTTTATCACTACAGTGGCAAAGTACAAACCCCTCACATGTTTGATGAGTACAAGCCCCTATCTCGGTTACCCAGGCTCTTATCCCCCCGGATCGAGTATGGTCTAATGCAACACTTTATATAGAGTATATCATACACATAAGTTTATTTCATCATCATATAATCATTCATATTATATCTCACTCTTTGGACCTTCAACTCCTCAAGAAACCATAGCCGGATATTTTATCTGACACGTGGCGAGTGTATAATGGGGGGTATAAGACTATGAAATTTAGAGATGAAATCATGCAAGAAAATCCATGTGAAACTATTAATCAATACCTTGCAACACTCTCAAACAATATACACCAAAACCCCTTATTGAATTTTACAATAGATACAAGATTTATAGCTCAAAACATAACAAAATAATCACAACTTTACATAGCTTTAACATAGTTAATAGACATGTTCATACTAGTAAACCCATTTATAAAATCAACTTTAAATCATGAAAAATTGAGTAAAAAAGAGGATTGGGTACCCCGGGTGAAAGGACCCAATGGTTGAAACTCACATACTTTAGCTTTGGACTGTTTCTTTAATATGATTTGAAATGGAGGATTGAAGCTTGAATAAAATCCTTATATCCAGATGAGATTTCGGACTCTTGAATCATGAGGAGGACTTGGGGCTTGACTTGGTTTCCTTGAATTCCAACAAGACTTCTTGAAAACCTTGAGAATGGATGGAGAATTTGATGAAGATTAGAGAGGAATTGAGAGGTTTTTGGTTGGCTTCTAGGGCTAAAAATAGCTTGACAATGAGGCATTTTTATGTATATAGTTATAGGGTTATTACCCAATTGCCCTGGAGTAAAATGAACAATTAGTGGAAAATTTTAAACTTGTTAGTTAGGTCTGCGTCGCGGACCCTCGCAGACAGCTACTGTTTTTGCAAAGTTTTGCTAAAAATTATTTTTCTTGGCACAGAAAAAGTATACCATGTAGGTACTCATTTTCACACACAATTTTTCTCTCTGAACAAGAATATGAAGTCGAATTTATAAAATTCTATACGAATTTCGAGATAATAAAAAAAATACATCTAGGATCTTTCTGAGCTACGTGGAGGGGTGTTTAAATATCCCAGATTTGAGATATAAGGGAATTACGATTATAGGGGCATTCCTAGGCAAGTGTGGGGCATTTTAATCCGTGCACCAATTTATCTTTTGTTACTCCTCTGTTGGTTGTTAAGTTTGGTTTTAGTCCTGAAATTTTGAGGGAGCCTTTTCTAGTCTATACTCCCGTGGGTGAATTTGTTATTGCGTATAGAGTTTATCGAGGTTATTGTCCTACTTTTGTGTTGCATAATGTTTTCTCATGTGATCTTGTAGAATTTGAGATGTTTGCTTTCGATGTGATTCTCGTGATGGATTGGTTGCATGCTTCATATGCCTCTACACATTGTAGAACTCGGAAAGTCAAGCTCTAGTTTTTAGATAAGCCTCTTCTTGAATGGAAAGGTAGTGATTCTGCTAGCAAAGGTCGGTTTATTTCCTACCTCAAGGCCCGAAAGATGATCTGTATGGGGTGTATCTATCATATTGTAAGGATCAAGGATGTGGAGTCTGAGTCACCTACTCTTGAATCAATTCTGGTGGTAAATTAGTTTCCCGATATGTTTCTCAAAGATTTGCCCAGTATTCCTCCAGAAAGGGAAGTAGACTTTGGCATAGATCTTCTCTCGGATACTCAACCTATCTCTATCCCTCTTAATTATATGGCACTGCTGAGTTGAAGGACTTGAAGGATTTATTGGAGAAGGGCTTTATTAGGCCAAGTATATCTCCAGGCAGTGCTCCAGTGTTATTTATAAGAAAGAAAGATAGATCCCTTTGGATGTGCACTGATTAAAGGCAATTGAATAAGGTGACCATCAAGAATAAGTATCCATTACCAAGAATCGATGACTTCTTTTATCAACTTCAAGGGGTCACCCATATCTCAAAGATTGACCTCTGTTCTGGTTATCATCAGCTGAAGGTTAGGGAGCGTGATATTACTAAATGGCTTTTATGACTAGGCATGGGCATTTTGAATTAATGATGATGTTGTTTGGGTTGACTACTGATCCAGACGACTTTATAGATCTTATGAATTGGGCATTTAAGTCATTCCTTGATGGTTTTATGGGTTTCTTCATCGACGATATCCTCATTTATTTCGGAAGTGAGCGAGAGCATATGGATCATTTGAGGTTGGTTCATCATATTTTAAGGGAGAAAAAGTTGTGTGCTAAGTTTAGTAAATGTGATTTTTG
Organism: Solanum ossicruentum; assembly: GCA_025774065.1. NCBI lineage: Eukaryota > Viridiplantae > Streptophyta > Magnoliopsida > Solanales > Solanaceae > Solanum > Solanum ossicruentum. The sequence continues at coordinate 15,762 of JAOTQR010125490.1, forward strand.
TTGGGTGAGGTAGCCTTTCTTAGCCATGTGGTGTCCGGTGATGGTATTAAAGTTGACTCGAAGAAGACTGAGGCCATGAAGAATTGGCCCACACCATTGACTCCTTCGGATATTCAAAGTTTTCTTGGGTTGGCTAGTTATTATAGGAGGTTTGTTAAAGGTTTCTCATCTTTTGCATCTCCGTTGACCAAGTTTAATCAAAATAAGGCCAAGTTTTTATGGTCAGAGGTGTATGAGAGGAGTTTCTGGACTTTGAAGGATCTGCTAATATCGGCTCCAGTTTTGACTCTACCTAATGGTTTAGATATGCTTATGGCATATTGTGATGCTTCTCAAATCGAATTAGGTTATGCAACTATGCAACATTGTAAGGTGATAGCTTATGCATCAAGATAATTAAAGGTGCATGAGCATAATTACCTGACTCATGATCTTGAGTTAGCTGCGGTGGTGTTTGCCTTGAAGATTTGTAGAAACTATTTGTATGGGTTGCATGTTGATGTTTTTACCGACCACAAGAGTTTGCAATATGTGTTCACTAGAAGAGATCATAACTTGAGGCAAAAGAGGTGGTTGGAACTCCTTAAGGACCATGACATGAGTGTACAATATCATCCCGACAAGGCAAATATTATGGTTGATGCTCTTAGTAGGATATATATATGGGAAGTGTGGCTCATATTGATGAAGGGAAGAAAGAGTTGGTGAAAGATGTTCACCGTTTGGCTAGATTGGGTGTTAGGTTGGCCGACTCTAATGATAGTGGCATTCATGTTCAAAATGGGGCTGAATCCTCTATGTTGTTCATGTTAAGGCTAAGCAAGATCTAGATCTTTCATTGGTTGAGTTGAAGAAGTTGGTTGCCAAAAAAGATATAGAGGTTTTCTCTCAAAGGGGAGATGGTGTACTTCAATATCAAGATCGATTACGTGTTCTGAATGTGGATAACCTTAAGAAGGTGATCATGACTGAAGCCAATAACTCTCATTATTCTATTCACCCTGTGTATTCTAAGATGTATCGGGATTTGAAGAGAAGTATATTGGTGGCATGGTATGAAGAAGGATATAGCCAAGTTTGTATGTGAATGTCCTAATTGTCAAAAAGTGAAGGTGGAACACCAAAGACTCGGTGGTTTGGCACAAGATATTGAAATTCCTACTTGAAAGTGGGAGGATGTGAACATGGATTTTGTGGTTGGCTTGCCTCGGACTCGAAGGTTCAATTTAGGATATTGTTTATCGGATGACAAAGTCAACTCATTTCCTAACTACTCAAGACTACCTTTAGTGCTGAAGATTATGCAAAGTTGTACATCCATGAGTTAGTAAGGTTGCATGGTGTGCTTACTATCATATGAGATCAGGGTACCTAATTTACTTCTCACTTTTGGAGGATGTTTCAAAGAAGACTTGGTACTAAGGCAAAGTTGAATATGCCTTTCATCCTTAAATTGATGGACAAGCTGAAAGGACAATTCAAACTTCGGAGGACATGTTGAGAGTTTGTGTGTAAGAATTCAAAGGTAATTATGATGATCATCTTTCACTCATTGAGTTTTCTTATATTAATAATTTTCATGCTAGCATTGATATGAACCATTTGAGGCTATGTATGGTAGGAGATGTAGATCTTCGTGGGGTGCTTTGAGTTAGGAGAGATGGCTTTGATTGGATCAAACTTGGTGTTGGAAGCTATGGAAAAGGTGAAGTTGATTAGAGAGAGCTTGAAAATGGCCTAAAGTCAGCAAAAGTCCTATTTGTGTGTTAAGAAGAGGGATCTTGAGTTTTATATAGGTGATTGGGTGTATATGAAGGTCTCACCCATGAAGGGTGTGATGTATTTTGGAAAGATGGGCAAGTTGAGTCCCCGGTGTATAGGTCCTTATGAGATTGTTGAGTGTATTAGGAATGAGGCTTATACGTTGGATTTGCCTCAGGATTTGAATTCTATCCACCTGATTTTCCATGTGTCTATGTTGAGAAAGTTGATTAGTGATCCTAGTACTATTGTTCCTTTGGAAGGTGTTGGGGTTGAGGAGAACTTGTATTGTGAGAAGTTTCATTTGAGATTTTGGATAGGCAAGTGAAGCGGCTTCATAACAAGTATGTGCTTTGGTTAAGGTACTTTGGAGAAATCAATATGTGGAGAGTGCTACATGGGAAGCAGAAATAGACATGATGAAACAATATCCCTATCTTTTCCCATCTACTCAAGCCTAAGGTATTAGGTTCCTTCTCTTTTTCAAGTGGTCCAAATTCATTCGCTCTTTAGTTTCATAACATGGCATGCGTACATGTGCACGAAAATGATTTTTGATCTTTTGAATGATTTGGGATATGTTTTGATATGAGTTTTAATGATGTTATGATTTTCATGTAATGAAATATGCATTGCATCTTATGTTTGAATGTTTCATGTTCTAAGTCAAGCCTTTCAAGTCTTGTTCTAGCACATTTGGGGTGAATGTTCCCAAGGGGAACATGATGTAAGGACCCAGACTTTATACGACTTTATTGGAGCTTGGAAATTCGGTTCCAAAAAAGTTTGGACCAAGGTGACGCTTTATGGAAGCCTTCACGGTACCTACGGTGCTATATGGATCATGTAGAGCCTCCTTGAAGTGGCCCTTGGCCTTGTGAGGAGTGTGAGGGCCTTAATGTGGAGTTTGAGACCAAAGTAGACCACACTTGACCCTACACGGTCCGTGTGAGGCCATATAGACTGTATGGCTGCCTTGGGGTTGAGACTCCAAAGTTTTGAGCCTAAGGCAATTAGCAAGGCCCCTCTCATGGACCGTATTATGCTTCATAGTCCGTACGGCCTTTCCGTATAGGTGCCAGAGTGAAAACTTTTTAAGTATTGGATCACCGTCTTGGAACTATGTCGTGGAACATTTTTTTAAGTGAAGTGGTACAGAGGAGTACACCGACCGTGTGGCTTGGTATGGTTTGTGTAACCCTTCTGTATGGGATCCTACATTGAATTTGTCTAAATATGAGATTACCATCTCGAAACTTCAACAAGTGGAATATTTTCTAAGTGTTGGAACACGAGCAAGTATACAGTCCGTGTAGTGCCTCATGGACCGTACAACCCCTCCCTGAGACCTCGACTTTATTTTTCTACTCATTTCATTAATGGTGCTTCTATAATTATAACTCTTCCTGAAGGACTTTTGTGACTTTCTATGCTACCTAAAGACATTCAAATGACGTATACTTTATTTGTCTAATTCAAATTCACTCTCACACTTAGAATTCTCTAAAGTCACTTTACTAACTCTCTCAAATGCTTGTGAAAACTAAGCTTGGGAATAAGGGAAGGCTCTTTCTTCTTTAAATTTCTTCTTGAATCTTCTCTATTAGCTAAGGTATGTGGGGTTGATTCTTGGCCCCTTTCAACCAAGAAGACCCAAACTCTTTTCAAGTGATTTTCTTGGAATTTTGGTTTACTTTAAATATGGGTTTTGAAGATTATTGTTTATTAAATTCAGTTGATGTATGGGCTATGTTTTAATGTTGATTTTAAAGTGATTTAAGAGCTGACATGATGAATTACATTGGAGTTATGAAGATATGAATGTGCATGTCCCCTTTTAAGCTTGATTTAAGCATGGGTAATTTATAGTATGATTTAAACGTGGATTTTACTTATGGATTTACTAGGATTTCATAATGTATTGTTAGTTTAAGTTTTAATCTCTATTTCCCATGCTATTCCTCATCTCATTCATGGCATATGCCTACATGACTTTGGTCTTTATAAAGTTTATGATGTGGGCTAAGTCCCAATTATGATGATTTTTATGATTTCAATGGAAGTATGGGTATGACAAGAATGAAATCACATAAATGTCTATGATTATGGCTCTTTAAGCAATTATAGGTGCATATACCACTATGTTTATAGAGCACTAATTGAGGTATGAGGCGGGGTAGGCTATCCCCAAGGGTCCATACTCTTTTCTCAAGAAGGTGCTCCGAAGGAGAAATCCCTATGCATGAAAGTATTACATAAAGTACGTTTTGGCTATTTAGCCTAATTATGCATGAATATGAAATGTTGTTTGGCCTCTAAGCCTAATTATGAATGTAAATAATTTGAAAGTCGTATCCCACACACACACACACGAGCACGCACACATACACACACACATACACACATAGACACACACACACACACACACACTCCTTTCTCTTGAATTATGTGCCTAAGATAGGTATGTGTATATCATTTGTGGATAATGAATGATCATTGATCTAACTTTGGCAAATAGGTCACCTCTTTATCCATTGTGGGGAAGACGACGGAGTTCCAAGTTATAGCTCACATGGTCTTATGTTGATTACAGTCCCACAGTCATTATATATGAAGTATTTTTTCATTAACGCATCATGTCCCTCATGGCATATTGATATAAACTATTCACTTGTTATATGATTCTTTATATATATATATATATATGCCCTTATCACATAACATTAAATACAGGTTTAATGAGTTTATGTGTATTGCATGCCATACTTAGTATCTTCAAACATACTAATGCATACTTTTGCCTACATGATATAACCATGTAGGGACTGAGGACTACCTCCATCAACCGTATGACGCTTAGATTTGGATCTTGAGAAACTTGTTGTGGTGTGTCCTATCTTACAAGGACAAACCACCAATCCTCTACACATGGTGTTTAGTTTATGTTACTTACTGTGATGGTAAGCCCGGGATATGTCTTGGCCTCCATCCTATCTTATGATTAGAGGCACTGTTGGACATCTTATAGACTCCTTATTTTATATGCTAAGGGTCGTATTTGGAGATTTATGATTATGGATATGGTTACGTAATGGTTATGGTCATTGTGGATTGATTATGAGTTTATGTTATGGATTCATGTCATGATATCAAAGATCCTAAGTCCCATATTGCCCCCTTAGTGTGATTCATACTTGCTCCCCCCTTAGTCCTTTTGTGCTAATGTGTTATGTGAATCTATGTTACTCTATCCCCTATGACATCACCATAGCGTGAGTCCTACTTTCTCGGCCCTTAGAATGATGTGTTTACTATTTATATGCACTTTCCAACCGATGTGATTGAATGCTACGAGGCTTTCCTGGGGACTCTTAGATCCCATTCGCTATGTCACTCTAGGCCCTAGGTCTGGGTCGTGACACCTACACCTTCTCTGATACAAAGCTTCAAACGGTGTTATACCAGTGCTAGCATGAACACTATTATGGTAAGCAAACTCAATAGTGGTAGATGATCACCCTAATTTACTTTGAATTCTAACACACAAGCCCTTAACATATCTTCCAAGGTTTGAATTGTCCTTTCGTCTTGTCATTCAAATTGAGGAAGATAAATGGCACTTAACTTCACCTTAATACAAGCCCCCTTTTGAAATGATTTCTAAAAGTGAGAAGTAAATTGGGTACCACAATCCGATGTAAAAAAAAGTATGCACACCATCCAGTCTAACCAACTTCCAAATATATAATTTGGCATTGTCCTCAACAATGAAAGTAGTATCGACCGATAAGAACTAAACCGATTCGGTCATTCTTCCAACAATTACCCACATGGAGTCTAATTGCTTCCGATATGGGAAACCCAATCACAAAGTCCACATTTCCATTCTCATTTCTAGCAGGGATTTCAATGTTTTGGGCATACCTTCACTTGTTGGAAATTAAAGTGTTTGAATACCAATTAAGCTATGTCCTTCTTAATATGCCACCAATACCTTTCCCTTGAGTCACAATACATTTTGGTAGATCCTGAATGTATATAATAATGAGAGTTATGAGCTTCACTCATGATCATCACTCTAAGACCATCAATTTCTTGAATATACAATCGATCTTGGTAGCGAGTTACACCATCTCCCCTTTGGGAGAAAACTTCTATCTTATTTTGCGGAAACCAACCTCTTCAATAAACCAATGACGAGTCTAACCTTGATATCAACAACCACAGAAGATTTAGTCCCATTATGAACATGAACGAAGCCATCGTTAGATGCACTTAACCCACTCCCCCAATCTTGTCAAACAATGCACATCCTTCACCAACTCCCTTTGGAACTCATCTATAAGATCAGCTACAACATCTTCCTTGCCTGGATTAAATTACGGGCCTAAAGTAACTCTCCCTATTCTATAGGGAGGGATGGATATAGGAAATCTTAAGACTCCTTCTATGGCACGACAAGAATCATGAAAAATTGAATCATTATCTAAAATGCCTTGTAGCCTCCTATCATAGATATGGCATGCTTCACACCTATGAATAAAACTCTACTTGACACGGCATGTTTGAAACAACCCCAAAAAGTGCCCAAAAATATGCCTCAGAATGCCCAAAAATTTAAATTCTATATATCTCAAAACCATGTGTAACAACAACATACCCAGTGAAATGCCACAAGTGGGGTCTAGGGAGGGTAGAATAGAGGCTATGTACTAGGAACCCTCATCTAAAAATCCATAAGCAGAAAGAACTAAATATGACAAAAAGGGAAGGGAAAGGAACAGAAAGAGCAACTAATAATGAATAGCACATGACAGTATGTAAATATGATAAAACTAACACATAATACATCATGATAATGAGAACACGTGATAAACAAAACATATCCTCCACCTAACCCTACTATACCCCAAGGCCATGCATCCACCTAACTCTACCAATTAGCGTGTTACTCTAATTTGCGACCTCCACTTCTTTCTATCTAAGGTCATGTCCTCAGTGAGATGAAGTTCGGCCATATCACGTCTAATCACCCCCGTACTACTTCTTCGGTCTACCTCTACCCCTCTGTGTATCTCCTAAAACCAACCTCTTGCACCTCCAAACAGGAGCATCGGTACTCCTTCTCTTCACATGTCCAAACCATCACAGTCTCGCATCCATTATCTTTTCGGCCACCGGGGCCACCTATAGCTTCTCCCGAATGGTCTCATTCCTAAACTTGTCACTCCTAGTGTGACCACACATCTATCTCATCATCCTCATCTCTGCCACATGCATCTTCTGAACATGTGCATTTTTAATTGGACAACACTCCACCCCATATAGCAATGATGGTCTAACCACCACTCTGTAAAACATACCTTTGAGTTTAGGTGGTATCTTCTTGTCACACAATACTCCAGAGGCAAGTCTCCATTTAGTCCATACGGCCCTAATACGATGCGTGACATCATCATCGATATCACCACTACTCTGGATGATGGACCCCAGATACTTAAAGTTTTCCCTCTTAGGGATAGGTTGAGTGGCAAGCCTCACATC
>JAOTQR010125499.1:0-23066 GCA_025774065.1 Solanum ossicruentum
CACAAATGAAAAAAGCGCAGATAGTTTAAAGAGCCATTTTGCTTTATTCCATCATACTCCAAGGCCAAAAAATAGTTCATTATCAATTATAATCATTTTTAAAATATTAGATTTATCAATATATTCAAATAGCAATGCAGTAAAATTATTTTTTTATTTATAATTTTTTAAAAAAATGTGTAAATCATTAACATAAAAGTAAAAATAGATGGCGGAAATACTCCCTTTACCCTGACATTTTCTGTATTTAATTTAATTTTTGGACTATATTCTTATTCCAAATAAGTAATTATCGTTTTAGCTCATTTTACACCATCCATATTAATAAGTAGTTCATTAATATATGTGTACACTGAAAAATATGTGTACACTGAAAAACAATTTTGCGTTGAACTTTTAAAGTGATCTATTTTGAGATTAATAAATTTTCACTTAAATAACAGTTATTTTGGGCCATGGAAGTATATATTCTAAACTTCATTACTTCAATCAAATTTAATTGAAAAAAATTATTTAATTACATTTCTTTTTTACAATATTTTTTATTTTCACCCATTTCTAAAAATTTTAAAAATTTCATCTTTTCATCCGAATATATTAATTCAGGGATCCAGATATATTAATTTTGATTCTTAAATTATTTTTATGTTCAATGTATCATGCTTTAAATGTTACCTATTGATACTTAAAAATCCTAATATCCAGAAGACCGGAACTGAATTAATGTATCCGAATTGCCACATTTTTTAAGAGATTTCTATAAATTAACAAAAGATAAAAAAAATGATAATTAACTCTTTATACTAAATCATCCAATTTAATTTAGCGCATGTAAATTTTATGAAAAGTTAAGTCATAATAATTAGAAATTGAAGGCGATAAGAACATCTACATATATTTGCACTAACTAAATTGATTAGAAAATAATAAATAAACTTAACAGATGGATTGAAGTAACTTAATGAAGAAGTATGGGTATAAAAAGCAAAACTACAAAAGGAAAGTTGCATCATTTTTGCATAATGGTTTGAGTTCACAATAACTTTTAAGAAGAAAAAGATATTGTAAATTGTGAAAAAGAAAAGGAAAAATGGAAATATACCTAAATCTTTATTTGTTTTTCTCTCTATACAACTTTTCAAGACTTTTAATACAGGAAAAGATTATGAGGAAACACATCTAATTGCATTTCATTAAGGGTCATTACATACTGATTTATTTCTTAATTAATCAATACAAGTTGATGCTAGGAAATATTAAAAAAGCAATTCAGGGTGTGCATTGGTCGGTTCGATTCGATTTTATGTATTATCGATTTAATTTATCGATTTTTTATTTTTAACGATTTAATTTTCGATTTATCCGATAAGAAAATACCCATAAAATAAATATATGATTTCTCTAATAATTTAACGTAATAAGATGTGATACAGTAAAACAAACAAATCATTAAACCTAAATTTAATAATATGCAATTTTTGACCTCATATTCTAATTTACTTTCCATAGAAGGTTTATACATTGAAAACCAAGCAAATACATGATTTAAGAGTATCGATTTAGTATTAAATGATGTTAAGTTATTAATATTTAATATTTATAAAGGGATGAAGTAGTGAATTGTTATAATCTTAATGGGTTATCGGTTTACCCAATACTAAAAATCGAAACGAACCGATAACTTTTTCTTGTAAAATCATTAAAAACTCATTAATTCAATAACCCAATAACACTAAACTAATATTTTTTTTATTCAAATTATCGATTGATTCAATTTTTACACACCCCCGCCGAGTGTTCCCAACACAAAGTAAGAACTTATCTGTTCTATTAATCTTGTGTGACAATTTCCTTGTTAAAAGAATATTATTTTTATATGGTTTTTATTTTTTATTTGTACTCTTAGCAACATGTTTTTATAGCTAAATGAATATACGTATAACTATAAATTTAAACATCACAAAGTTTCAATTTTTTCTTATATGTCAGTATTGAGGGTAATGAGAGCAATAAACAAGAGGCATAATGCATAAATATGTCTATTAACTTAGTTGAAGGTATAATACATAAATATGTCTACTAACTTGGTATCGATTGAGATCTTTATTCTTTAACTTGTATAAAATTAAATAAATATATATACGCATTCTACCTGACATAATATGCATAGATGCTAGATAAATTATGAATTGCCACATAGATGCTATAGTCCTTTTATCTTATTTTGCTTTTTTTTTTTTTTTTTTTTTAAAGACACTATACGGTGAAAACTTCACAAAATATGCTCCTCTTACGAAATCATCTATATACACATGATAAAAAAGATATTTTACAAATTGTGAGCAAGATTTTTCTGTTTCATATTTCAAGAGTTCTTTTTTTTTTTTTTTTAAAAACATTTATGAAAATTTAGCTCGAGACTTGAAAAATGTCGCTCAAAGCTTAAATTTTTTGCTCAAAATTTAGGCATAAAAATTGTATATGAATATATTTATACTCAAGGTTTAGAATTTCACTCTTATTAGTGTATGAAAACTGTATCAAAAAGGTATGAAATATGTATATCTAGTTCAATACTTAGCATTTTGGTGAAAATTTCATGTACAAATATTATATGAAAATTGGTATGAAATCTTTATATAACTATATAAATTTTGAATAAAATTCAAGTTAGACTTTTAAAAATTTAATACAACTACAATAATTTTGTGGAATTGTGCTAGGCCAAAAATACGTATATTTAGCTATTATTATCTCATATTTTAGCGTACTTTTGTCATTTTTGAGTGCATATTATATTATGTTATGCTTAACATTATATTTTATCGTTAAGAGTATAATTGCAAATTGAAGATATCTGGAGCAAAATTAGATGAAAAGTAGGAAGTGAGGAAACAAAAAAAAAAAAAAAAATCAAGACAACTTTACGTTGAAAAATGAAAGACAAATTATTTGTGTACTTGTCAATATGAGATGACCATTATTATCTATTGAAGTTTCGATTAAGTATCATTGGTCAATTCTGTTTTGGGATCATCTTTCGAAATCACAAGTATCCTTTGTTAGATGAATTGAATTATTTAATTTATAACTTTTCATATACCTATAAATAATCCACAAAATACCTTTTGAGAAGAAAGTTTAGAACTTTTAACTTTGAAAGAGTTAGAAGTCAAATTGAAGGCTGAAATTTATTGATTTCATTCTTTTTCTCCATATTATTTGTTTTTATATTTGTCTTGGAATTGAATAATTTGATGTATTTCCTCCATTGGTATATAAAACTAAACTTCTCGTTGAGGGTTGTGATTCTTCCATGATTTCTTTATTGAAGTATTGCTTTCGACTGACTAAGTTTATAGTATTTGCTTACTTGTTTATTAGTCTTGAATTTAATTATTTGATTATATGAATTTTCTATTGAACTCAATAGAAGAAATTCAAAATTTTAATAAGATTAAATAATGCAATATCTTATCTTTGACACTGGAGTGCTTAAGGAGGGTCCTATAAAATTCCTTAGAAGACTGCATTCCAAAGAGCGAACGAGCGTGCAAGTCAATTACATGAAAAAGCATGAGGATAAGGTCAACACAAATTAGTTTCTCAAACTAAGAATTTTTTCGAATGCAGGAACAATGAAATCACAAAGATGACGATGTCGAAATCTTCAAGCATAAGGCGTCATTTACACCTACTATGGCCTCATCATAATTAATCAAGCAATTTCTCATCTCATTTTACCTTCAATTTATTATGTTACTTCAAAGTGATTTCTAAATACTTTAATTGTATTTTGCACTAATTAGACACATGTATCGCCAAATACAGAGCACGCATAAGGACTACAGGATTGCAAAGGAGCAAATATCAATTAATAACAAATCATGATTGAAATCACTACTAAACTCGCCATGGCCTGATCTATATAACCAAGCTTTAAGTATATACTCTATTATGAACATTAATACTTGATTGTAAATTTTACAAGTGGCTATGTCGGCGGAAGTTGGGACTATCCCTGAAATCAACATCAAATCTGAAGGTGAGGTTATTCTAAAAGTGTTGCAAGGACAAAACGACAAGTCCATCAAATCAATTGATGCTGAAGATCACATCTCGTCACGACAATTGAAGTTATCAAGTTATTTCAAGTCTCTAAAGAATGACTGAAGATATCAAGCAATAAACTCAATAAATATTGAGTTTGTCAATGGAAGATGAGAGTAGTTTAATCTTCGTATAAAGAATTTAGCCATTTTGTTTCGATCATTCTATCTCTTGAAAAAGGGAGAGTCGTAACCATGAAAAACATATATGCCAATATAGTTTCTATTTTTGTCCATTAGGATGATCCTCACGTATTTATATAGGCATACGTGTTTATTGAACATGTGAGGGTAATGTTTTAGAATTTCTAGGTTATCTACCCTGGCCCATAAATGGTTTATGCATTTTTACTTGTCTACCCGAGGGCCTTGACGTATTGTTTTGTTGGGTTATCCACCCCATAAGTGCTTTGCATAGTTTGTTTGCCTCTTTCAGGGCCTTTACTTTAAACTAAGTTGGGTTGTCCTCCTGGACTGGTTCATAAATATAAATAAAGACTCAAATAATTATAAGTAACTCGAAGATTAAGATCGTGGAATTTTCAATACTAAATTCTCATTCGCGAATTCAACTCAACTAGATGGAAGGGCGCGTGAATGGACTTAGTCCTACGCTTTATGAAGCCTTATATACCTGGAATTAGTCAGAACGATCAATCCTCTGACGATCCTCAAGCTTAACTTAAAACCCTCACTTTTTCTCCCTCATTGGATGCTTTCAAGATTTTTAGGTCTATAATGATGAATAATACACCTAGGGTACTTATAAGGGACCAAAATTAAGTCCTAAATGGCGTAGGTTTTAATTAAAAAGGATAGAAAATGTCGGGAACACCCTTCTTAAAAGTTGTAGAGCAGAACCACGAGTCCTAGAACCATAGTGCCCCCTTGTAAGTGAGGGTGTCCGAAAATTGAGTTACTGAAATTTGGACCTAGAACCTACGAAACCTCTTTTTATTGCCCATAAAATGAACCATAGGCCATCTGATAACTCATGGTTTCAAGTTTCAGAAATCTTGGTTCTTGAAACTTCAGTCTATGAAATCTATCTTATGGGCCGTAACCCAGATGACGGTCTGTTTGATACCTCGTCATTCGATATCCAGAAAAGTGAATTTTCGAATCATCAACCCACGAGACATATCCTATGGGTTGTGAAAAATTGTATGATCTGTATATTGTCTCGTACCTGGGGCCTGAGACCTAGTACAATTGGAAAAAAATAAAAAAAAAACACCTAGTGACCGTAAGAGGCATGCATTAGATGGAGGTGGAGATGTGTGGGCCACAGTTAGTGAACGAGAGAATTTTTGTCTGTTTAGTATTATTGTGTGACTGTATGAGAGTACTGATGCTGGGAATGAATAATGAGTGTTACTTGCATAAAATCTGCCTCATTCTGTGATGGATTTATTGATAGTATCATGTGTGCTGAATGAATTCCAGTCTGTGAGTGTCCTGATCAGGTGTATGTGTTTATAATGTGAATATATGCATACTTGAAGTTATTTCATTATTAGTTATGTTGCTTGGACTTTCTATAAATGCTACCGCACCCTTGTCGAATCCTTCAAAAAATCTGACACTCACCCATCCATAGTTTGAGGCGAGGGACCAATCAGTGAGGCCGGCTCCATAAGAATTGCAGAATGCCAAAATAGGAGCAATCAAATAGGAAACCAAAATGTGATATCATTTGAGAGAGTGAAAGATCATGGGTACCACAATGATAGATATGACTGCAATATTAGTATGTACCCTGGCAGCTACCTAGTTGAGAATCTGGTCCTTCAAAAGAAGTAATCATTTCATATCTTGTCATCTTCTTCTAAACCATTATTTTGAGCACTATTTGTACTCTTTGCAAAACTTAAGATTGTGACCACGAACATGTAGGCAAAATGGAAAAGACCATCATCAAGCATCATGATAAATACCCTGTATCCTTGAATACCTTGAAGACTTGTTGGGGATAAGTGGATAGAGTACTAGTCCCCTTTCTTTGTTCCAATCATTGGCCACATGATAGTATAGGCCAATTAACAATGATATGTTGACCATGTAGGTGGACGAGAAATCAAAATAGAACCTTCTGGTATAGGCTTTGGAACCAAATAGATCCAAGCTACTAAATTCGCAGCCTCCAACACGCGCAAATATCCATTGAACAACCCCAAATATACAGCTGAATCCAAACGATGTGAACAATGAACCAACTTGTTTCTTGGCGAGCTTAGCTCCTTTAGGAGTGTGGAAGCAATTGATGAGGTATGCAGTTGCGGTTCCACTTGGATAGGTCAACTTGTACTTCATTATCATCATCTTTCTTAGTGCGACAATTGAGAAAAGAGCGGCAAAGCTAACAACAAGAAGATAAGGAAACATCCAAATAATGTATGGACTCATTCCCAATTTGAATAAGAGACTTAGAAATCTGGACACTTTTACTGAAGGTGAACTGCATTGCTTTTGCTCCTAACCAGCTTCCTAGGGCATGATTCCAGTCTCGTACTATACAAAATCAAATCAATTCCGCACTCAAGAGATCACGCATTTGAGCACTGCTTGATCTGTTTAGCCCTCATGAGCAGCACCCTTACCAACTCCAACCAAAATCACGAGCTCCGTTCAATCCATACAATCATAGTTTTCCTGGAAATACACATATCAAACTAACAAATGCAATAATCCTATTTAAGCGTTTTAAAAATCATATTTTCATCACTCATTGTTGAGGCAATAGGATGAAAGTTTTAAGATTAGTAAAAAAGTTAGTTATGTTAGTTAACAGTTAGTTAGTTAGCTAGTTAGAGCTACTATTCCATTATAGAAGTGTATATTCTACACTATATAAGTAGAATATTTTAACATATTTTGGTGGAATCACTGGTGACCGATACCACATGTATCCCATGTACTTCGGATTTGATACTTTGAAACGTCGAGGACATACTCGTTTCTACTTGAGATTATGAGAGGCATATGGTATGAGCTCAGTTTTTCTGAGAGGCATCTTTTTCCTCCTTTTGACCTTTTTCTCTTTTATCTTAATTATTTTGTGTTTGATTACAGACATATAAAAAGGCACCATTTCTTACGAATTTATTAGAGGAAAGGACCAAAATAATCCATTATTTTTGGATTAAGACTCAGGATTATCTATATTTTTTTACTTGGAGCACTAATAGTACACAATGTTTAGGAAAAAGACTAAAATAGTCCATTATCTTTAGACTTGGACTCAAAATCATCCATATTCTTTTATTTGGATCACTAATGGTACACTATGTTGTGGTGCTATTTTGGTCATATTCCAATTTTTTTGTTAAATTTTACTAGAACGTTTTTTTTTAATTTAAATGCAAAATACCATTTTCCAATAATCTAAAAATATGATAAAGTTATTAATAACCAATAAATTTTATAATTTTTTCACACCAATATATCTATATTTTGGAAATATAATATTTTTACCGTTTATTAAATTTTATCTTATATTTGATTTGAAGATATAAAAATTAAAAATTTCACCATTTAATTGAGGAAATTGGGGGTGAAGCTATTCATATCTTCCAGGAACAATTCCAGATAATCACATATAGGATTTTGGGATATTTAATTGCATTCCATGGCTGCGGACAGAGGAGGACAAAGATGAAATGGAGAGGTGTAAAGAAGAAGAAGAAACTAGGGATGCAATATTTGGTCTAAATAAAGATAGTGTCAGTGGGACAGATGGATTCTCAGGGGGATTTTTTAAAGCTTGTTGGGATATCATCAAAGAAGACACTATGCAAGGCGTAGACACTTCTTTTGTGGAGCTGATATTCCTAGATACTTTATCCATACTACTTTGGTCTTAATACCAAAAAAGAAAGTGGTGAAATCATTTAATGACTTGAGACCAATCCGTTTAAGTACTTTCATGAATAAGGTGATTTCCAAAATCATTCAGGGGAGAATTAAAAAGGTCCTTCATAAGATTATTTCACATAATCAGACAAGGTTCATGAAAGGCAAAAGCATTTCAGACAATGTATTATTGGCTCAAGAAATTGTGAGGGATATTAACAAAAGGGCCAAGCATATCAATGTGGTGGTTAATCTAGACATGGCCAAAGCGTATGACAGGATGTCTTGGGTTTATATAACCAAGTCATGAGAAGTTTTGGATTTGAAGAGAGAATCATAGATATGGTATGGAGAATCCTGTCTAACAATTGATATTCTATATTGATTAATAGGCAATCTCATGGATTCTTTTCATCCTCCAGAGGAGTTAAACAGGGAGATCCTTTATCTCCCCTCTCATTTATTATTGGAGCAGAGGTGCTCTCCAGGACCTTGAATAAGCGTAACGAGGAGGAAAGATTTATTGGGTATAGATTAGCTAGATGAAGCCAAAGAATTAACCATCTGTCATATGCAGATGACACTATTCTTTTTGTTCAGCTAATAAAAGATCTGTCAAAATGATGATGTCCATTTTGAGGGAGTATGAAAGAGTATCTGGCCAGCTTATAAACCTGTCCAAAAGCTTCTTGTATCTACATGACAAGGTTCCTATACAAGTGGGACACAAGTTGAGAAAGTGGACTAGCATAGGGCAAGGGTCCTTCCCTTTCACATATCTTGGCTTCCCTATATTTTATAGGAAGAAGCTAAACGAAAAATTTGAAGGACTGATAAAGAAGGTCACTGCTAGGATTATTTCTTGGAAGAGCAAACTGCTCTCTTCAGGGGGTAAGCATATCCTAGTGAAACTTGTGTTACAATCTATTTCTATCTATCAGATCTCAGTAATGAATCCACCTAAAAGTGTGATTGATTTTATCCATAAGATCATATCTAATTTCTTTTGGAGTGGTACTGCAGAAAGGAAAGGAAAGCATTGGGTTGCTTGGGACACTCTGTGTTTACCATAAGAGGAAGAGGGTATTGATTTTAGATCTTTACGTCATATTATAGATGCACTTTTACAAAACTCTGGTGGAATTTCAGAACCTCAACAACTTCCCTTTGGAGTAACTATATGTGGAATAAGTATTGTAAAAGATTACATCCAGTTATTGCTAAGGGAATAGGTGCATCACATGTATGGAGGAAGATGACCCAGGTCAGAGAGCTTATTAAACACAATATATGGTGACAAATCAAGGCAGGGAAGGTCAATTTTTGGTTTGATAATTGGACCAAACTGGGGGCACTTTATTATATTGAACCACTCAATAATTCAGAGGAGGAGATAGAAGTGAATGAGTTTATCAACAATGGAGAATGGAACAGACAGATGCTGGAGGAGTATTTGTCATACCAAGAATTGGTAGAACATATCTGTGCAGATATAAAACCACTAAGGCCATAGGCAATCAAGGACATACCATGGTGGATGGGGAGCACAACAAGTAGTTTATTAGTTAAGACTGCATGGCAACTGGTAAGGAATAATGGAGACAGGAAGGAGGTAGAGAAGTATTTGTGGATAAAAGGAATTCCATTCAAAGATCAATTTCTTTTTTTGGAAAGCCTGGAAAGGGAGAGTAGCTACAGAAGATAACTTGAAAAGGATGGGTATTAATCTAGCATCACAGTGTCAATGGTGTGCATGGGGAATATAGGAAACATTGAGTCACTTGTTCTTTACTGCCCCTGCAGCCAAAAGTTTATGGATTTTTTTCTCAAGCTCCGCAGGCATCAGATTTGAGGGACTACATCAGCAGGCTATAATCAGGGCATGATAGTGTAGAGAGACATCACAGAGACAGCAACAGGTGTACGATGTTATCCCAGCATTGATCTGCTGTGAGTTATGAAAAAGGAGAAATAATAGGAGGCATGGTGGGGATACTTCTATCCCCAATATGATATATAATGTTCAAATACTGGTCCATCATCTAATTAGGACTTTGTATCCTAAAATGAGGATTTTAGGCTCTTCCTGGGGTGAGGTGATTAAGGCATTAGAGGAGTACAAACCTAAGTTATATGTGCTGGTTGTTAGATGGATACCACCTGCTGAAGGGTACCAAAAGTGCAACATTGATGGTACAAGCAATAGAATTCTGGACGTAGTTCATTTGGTTTTTGTATAAGGGATCACCAAGGTGATCTTTGTTATGCCCAAGCAGGGATAATAGGTCATATGACCAACATCCAAGTTGAGGCTAAAGCTATTTTGGAAGCAGTAACAAACTGGGCAAGAGAAAGGCAAGTGTCTAAAGTCTTGGAAACAAACTCACTTGTCAGGCTAAACATCATTAACAACAATTGGAAAATAGCATGGGATCTGTTAGAATAGTGGAGGAGATACAAAGGCACATACAAGACCAGCAGATAACAGTGCAATATATATACATAGAGGGGAATCATCTTGAAGATTACATAGAAAATATTGCAGCAAATTAGAAAACAAACTTAACGTACGAGCACTTCACACAAGTACCAAGAGAGGAGAGGCAGATAATTAATACATATAAAGCATTGATACCAAGATTAAGGACTAAGATAAGACCCATCACAGTGTAGCAGGTATGAACAAGTTGAATACAACCTACAAGTTCACAGGCATTTACTACAAAAACATTTACATTGGAGGCTATACATATAACAAAGGATTGCTAAAATATGTGCTTTTCAAATTCGCCATCCACATCATGATATTGTTCGTATAGTGGTAGTGGAGACGTTGCTTGACTTTCCAGTAATAATCAGGATCCTCTGCCTCATAAGTATTCAAATCTTTATAGAGTTGCACCACATCATCATCTGCATTCCCTGAGAAGTCGAATATAATTTTGTTCTCTCTCAGCTCCTTCAAATCTTCTGTTGTAACGAAAAGTTATTTCATGAAGCTCACGTAAGTGGTCACCTTTTTATCAACTTTTGGCAAGTTACGGGAGCCAATTCATATGCGATGATATTCTTCAAAAACACTCTGGTGTACATATCGAAATACATAGGTGAGAGCTTAATATCACGGACCTAGAACTCACGCTACCACTTCCGTGTGGCACTAGTCAGTTTACTCATGAATCTTGCACGATCTTGCAAACACTAGTAAGCCTGTTGCCTACGACCGCTAAAGGGAATGCTAGATACGAAAAGACAAGAGAGAGCTTTGGAAGAAAGAAGACTTTGATTGCTTGGAGAATGCTTTACAAGGCTTTAGAGCTTACAACTTTGCTTGATGCCAAATGAATGCTAAGGAGAGGTATTTATACTACTCCACCTCCTCAACGGATGACTTGGATTGATTTGATCCTACGGCTAAAATTGCTCCTCTAGAGTCTTCCTACAAAATATCTAACACATTTATATGTACAAGGCTACCCTACACATTTCTACAAGTCTTTGGAAGCTTCCAGGTCCCTCTAATATTCTTTTTAATCTTCTGCACAATTCTAGAGAGTTCTGGAGCCCCCCCAGAGCACGGCGAACACGTTCCTGTGCTATTTTGGAAGAATTTAGGTGGGATATGTCATTGTCCCCCACCTAATGATGCGACGACTGTGACATATTGCTGTTGTTGTAGAAATTTATGGACCTTGTCCCGAAACTGCCACAAGTCTTGTACTTCTCCCAAGTGGCCTCTTGCGGCGATTGACCCTTCTAATGAACAAGGAACATTGCAGTAGCTGGCTTTCCCCTCTTCTGCTTCGCTTGGTAATCGATGAAGCCTTCTATATCCCGATCATGAGAGGCAGTGATGGTAATGGGTGGCCTACTCGACTGTTCTCGACTTGGGTCATCCTTGTCCTTATGGTACGACTTGAGGACGCTAGCATGGAAGACAGGATGAACCTTTAGAGATGGTGGTAGCTCTAGTCGATATGAGATCTTGTCAACCTTGGCAAGGATCCTGAATGGGCCCTCGTATTTGCACACTAAGTTTAGATTTACGCCCTTAGTGCTTTGAACTGCCTTGGGTTAAATTTCACCAACACCAAGTCTCCGACTTTGTAGTTAGTGGGACGTTGCATCTCGGAAAACTTCTTCATCTGCTTAGCCACCTTGGCTAGGTGAGACTTTGAGGCATCCATCTGCTCCTCAAATCCCTTGGCCAAATGATAGCACCCAAACTTTTCCCTTTAAACGCTGCCGGTAGCGAGTGTGGAGTTTGCGGCTGTTGGCCCATGGTGAGTTCGAATAGTGTCCTTCCTGTGGCATCACTCCATTGTCGGTTGTATGAAAATTAGGCTACATCAAGTAACTTGGCCTAGTTCCGCTGGTGCGATCTTACGAAGTGCCTAAGGTAGCACTCTAACAAGGCATTGACTCATTTGGTTTAGCCGTCACTTTGCAGATGAAAACTTATGGAGAAATGTAGCTCTATGTCGAGTATTTGGAATAGTTCTCTCCAAAAGTTCCCAGTGAAGCGCGGGTCACGATCACTAATGATGTGCCTCGGTAGCCCCAGTACTTCACCATATTCTTGAAGAATAGCTGGACTGCTAACCTAATTGTGCATCCCAGTGTGGCAGGCATAAATGTGGCATGTTTGGAGAACCTGTCCACCACAACCATAATGGTGCCGTAACCATCAGACTTCAGTAGGCCAGTGATGAAGTCCATGGTGATGCTCTTCCATGGTCGCTCAACTACGGGGAGTGGCTCCAAAAGACCTCCGGGATGGCATTGCTCTATCTTGTCTTGTTGTCAAACAAGAAAAGTCTGCACATAACTTTCTATGTCATCCCGCATCCTCGGCCAATAGTAGATTACTTCGATGAGAGCTCGCGTACAGTGCTGCCCTGGATTCCCGGCCCATAGGGTGTCATGAATTTCCTTCATAATATGCTTAGTGTTGCCGTATATTAGCACGTAGACCCTCCTCCTGGCTGTGAGTAGGATACATATTCAATCCAGAAGCGTCGGGTCTTTCCTTGGAACGCCAACTCCATAAGTCATTTTGCTTCTGGATCGTGTGACAAGCCCTCTTTGATTGTTTCTCGAATGTCGTAATGGGCTGTCGTGATAGCGGCTAGTTCTGCTTTCCTGCTCAGATCATCGGCCATTACATTGCCTTTGCCTGCTTTGTATACCAGTTCGTAGTCGAACTCGGCTAGAAAATCTTGCCACCTAGCCTGTTCGGGGGGTAAGCTTTTTCTGTGATTGAAAATAGTTGGTGGCAACATTATCTGTTTGGACTACGAACTTTGACCCCATAAATAATGCCTCCAGATCCTAAGGTAATACACGATGACTGTCATCTCTTTCTCTTGCACGGTGTACCGCCATTCGGTCTCGTTCAACTTGTGGCTCTCAAAAGCAATGGGGTGTCTATCTTACATCAACAGCCCCCCCCCCCATGGCGAAGTCTGAGGCATCCGTGTGTACGTCGAATGTCTTTGAGAAGTCATGTAAGGCAAGAATCAGCTCCTCTGACATGGAAACTTTGAGGCCTTTGAACGCCTCCTAATATTTTTAGCTCCAAACCCATGACTTATTCTTCTTCAACAACTCGGTGAGTGGACTGGCTATCGGGGAGTAGCCACTTATGAATCTTCGATAATAGTTTGCAAGCCCAAGGAAAGGTCTGAGCTCCGTCACCTTAGTGGGCACCTCCCACACTACAATGGCTTGCACTTTGGTGTCGTCTATGCAAAGCGAACCCTCACTAATAATATGACCGAGGAAGTGCACTTGGTGTTGGGCGAACTCGCACTTCTCCCGCTTAACGTATAAATGGTTCTTCTATAAGACTTGGAAGACTTTTCGCAGATATTCCATGGGTTCCTCCAAGGTGTGACTATATATCACAATGTCATCCAAGTATACTATTACGAAGTCATGTAGGTAGGGGTGAAAGATCTTGTTTATTAGGGTACAAAATGTAGCGAGTGTGTTGGTTAGACCGAAAGGCGTTAACAACTACTCGTACGATCCATACTGGTAATGCATGTTGTCTTTGGCTCATCCCCCTCAGCTATCGTACTTGGTAGTATCCTTTCCTGAGGTCCATTTTGGAGAAGTATTTGGATTGCCCAAGTCTATTGAATAAATCATCTATTAGTGGGATCGGATACTTGTTCTTAACAGTCACTTTGTTTAGCGCCCGATAGTCTATGCAAAGGTGCAACAAACTATCCATCTTTTTCTAGAATAACACTAGGGCTCCATAAGGTGCCTTAGATGGTCAGATGTGGCCAGCTTCGAGGAGTTCCTTCAGCTGCTTCTTGAGCTCCTCCAGTTTTGGTGGTGCCATACGGTATGATGGACAGGCGGGTGGTCGGGTGCCTGGCTCCAGCTCGATCTTGTGGTCGACCTCCCATGTCAGTGGCAAGTTCCTTGACAACTCCTCGGGCATGACATCCTTATTCTCGTCTAGTACCTTTTTGATGCAGGATGGCAAGGGTTCTGGGGAACCATCACTTTCACTCGAACTTGTAATAGTGGCCAGGTAAGTAGGCTCCCCTTTATTAAGGCCCATCACAAGCTGCATGGCTGATAGTTAGGAGACTCATGTTATCTTGGGCATCTCGACTAAGGGCACCATGCAGGTTCCTTCCTTCTCCAGCACCAACATCTTTTGAAGATAGGGGTTTATCATTGTGTGGCATTGGCGGAAGTACTCCTACCCAAGTATAATGTCAAAGATGTCCAAAAGGGCGACAACGGAGCTAGTCTTACCTTTCCATCTGCTTAAGGTGACATCGATGCTGTGTTCAACTCCGCATACTGGCGTTGGTGGGGCATTGATCGTCTTAAGCCCCGTGCTACTTGGACTATAACTTAGCCCCAATCTTGCCGCTGCTGACTTGGTCATGATGTAGGCTTTGGCTCTAGTGTCCACCATGGCAAGCACCTACTTTCCGTTTAGGGTCTTGACCACGTACTGCATGGGGTAAGCCTCTTGCTTTCTGGCTGGCATGGCAGCAGCGGCACAGACCCCGATCATGCCCACTTGCATGGTATCCGAACTCGGACCTTGGTCCTAAGCCTTTTTCTTCCTATAGTCCCGTATGATGGCTCCATGATTCTTCATCTGAAGACACCTCGCGTATCCATACGGGCCTCCACATATATAGCAGCCCCTTTCCATAGGTGGATGGTCCGTCTTCTCGGTATATGCCTGACGTGCTGGCTTCCTAGGTGGGCAGGCTTCCTTTCCCCTGCTGCGATCTCCCCCACCTTTAGCATGTCTACTTCTCATCTCCTTAGCCTTTCCCCTGTCTTGCTTGAAGTCCGTCAGGGCTTCTGCTTGGACGATGGCCTCGTTGAAGGGAAACTTGTTACCGTTCTAGCTCCGTCCTGGCCCAATTATGCAATCCATCCTTGAAGTGGAACATCATATCCTCATCAATGAGGTTGGGGATTTGAAATCCTTAGGATTACTGCATTTATTATATTTGACTCTTCTATTTTATAAAATAGGGGGAAGTCAATTTAAACATAGTGCCACCAGAAAACGATCCTTTATGTAGGCTTTTACACTACCCGTCTGCTTCAATTCCTTAAGCCTCCTTCTGGCTTCATGGACGACATTGTTGAGGTAGAAGTTCTTCTTGAGCTCTGATTTAAATTGTTCCCAAGTGTTGATCGTGCAGAGTCCTTTTTCTATCTCAGCATCTTTTCATTTCCATCACGGTCGTATTGAACTTTGTGTCATTGCTGCTCACCTTGTTGCACTTGAAGTAATTCTCTAGGTGCCACAAGAAGCTCTCCACATCTCGGATGCCTTTGAAAATAGGTAGCTTGGGAGCCTCGATCCTGGACTCCCATTCTACGGCCGCGGTGGCATGTCTCCCCTGCTGGACAGCCTCCTCGAGCTCCTTTATCCTGGTGCTCATGGCTTTTAACATGCCCATGAACTTTCCCTCCAAGTCCTCGATCCTATTCTCCAAGGAAGCGTGAGCTTCTTCCTCTGTTGTTCGCTGGTCATCGAGGTCCTTGCGGATGTTATCATTTTCTTCAAGGGTGAATTCCTCCAAGGTCTTGAATTTGCCATTGATCTGATTCAAGCGAGGGCCCAGCAACTCTACAGCCTGGCGGTGTAACACCCCACATTTTACATGTACTAATGCTATATGAATGAATCATGATATGGGTTGTTCAAATTAGCGTCAATTCTTGAAAGTGCTTGAATCTCGTGTTGATGGGCGATATGTGGGCCTAACGCTTAAGGGAGTCGGGTGTATAGGTGTTTTGCATTAAATTGAGGATATAACAGCCCTAAACAAAGTAAGAGAATTAAAGTATTTGCATGACTTAATAATCTTGTAGGTGAGTCACCTGCTTGCTTAGCTTAAATTTGCAAGCTAAACGGAGACGAGGCCCGACATCGAATTTGTTCAAGTCCGATTATAAATAAAATTAATGTTAAGGGTATAAGTTTAACTTATGTTTTTACATCATAAGTGAACTGGAATTTCAGTTGGTAAGCATAGAAAAATGGGACCAAGCCCATCCCAATTCATTGGTAATTTTGGCCCAAAGTAACTAAAGGAAAATGAGAAGAATGGGCAGCAAAAGACCCATCAGATTTGGAACCCAATTAGGCCCAATTTTGGGGGACAAGATGCTGTATTATTAGATTAATTATATGTGGTATTAGTTGGTGAAAAGGTCAAAAGAAATTTGTCCAAGTAACTATGTAAAAGTGGTCAAAACAGCTTCCACAATTATTTTCCACTTGCAGCAAAAACAAAATAAGCTTTACTCTCTAAGTTTTCTCTCAACGTTTCTTGACCTTGAGCAATATCCAAAAGGATATTTTAGGGTTCTTAAGGAGGATCTCAACTTTGAAGATAAAGGTAAGTGATTATAGTTGTATTTTTAGTAAGGTTTCTTCATGAAAATCAAGAACTATATGATAGTGTGTTATGCTGAAAATTCTGGGCAGCATGTGTTCAGAAAATTAATGCGCCCTTGCCTTTTGTTTTAGTGACTTCTATATGGGTTCTGGGCTATATTATAAAGAGAATTTGATGTTCTTAACATGGTTTAAGTTATAGATATTACCCTAAGGTTGTTGTCCTGATTTTGGTTTCATTTAAATGATGAGTTTTATTGTGCTATCTTAAGTGTAATATTGATTGAAATTTGTGAGCTGTTGGATGGAAGGCTATTGGTTCACGTCCTTCATAACTTTTGGGGTAATGTTCTAAGACTGTTTTAGCACTGTTTGTATGTATAAATGTTGTTGTAATAGTTTGGTTAGAGTTGGAAAAGGTTTGAAATTGTCGATGTCTAAATATAGCGAAGGGCGGTAACGTTATGCTGTCCATTGTATTTTGTGAAGAATTGTTATGTGTTGTGTCTTGTGGACTGTTGTAAGACTTCTAAGGCTCTAAGACAAGATGCATATGACATTTACATAAGAATGGTTGCAAGAAAATACTATAATAAGTGACAATGAAGGAATGCCTTTGGGGCGATAGTTATAAGCTTGCTATCCGAATGTTAGTTTTTTATGATATTGGACTGCCTAGAAGTATTGTGTTGCTGATAATACTAACCTTATTGCCTAATATGCAGTAGATAAGTATTTGAGAGAAAAGAAGCCACTCCAAGGTAGTAATGAGGTCACACAACGAGGTATATAAGGCTACTTGATTTTGTATCATTTGGCATGGAACATAGAGTCCTCCTTGGTAGATAAAGGTAGTTGCCAACTCCGACACAACTATTAACTGTGTCTCTATTTTTTTTACATATTCATATGCTCCTATACATAATCACTTTCAAATCAGCATATATACGTGAATACCAAGTTGCATGAGTTCTTGTTGCTAAGTAAAGTTCACGAGTTGTTTCACCTCATACGCATTTCAGTATATATGTAACATGCTCTCTTCATTGTCATATTGTCTTATATAATTATATATACGTCATATGTTGTATATACAGCTCTAAAGCTCCAATATTTTGACCATCAAAGAATCATCTCAAAAGTAATTGAAGGATAAAGTATATAGTGGTAGTCCGAGGGGTGGAAGCATCACCTAGCCAGGGACGATCCTATCACGGGTGCTAGCCCGAGGGTTTAAGGAAGAACCTAGCCAGGGATGATCCCGATACAATTTACCACTGATCAGTTGGTCATTTATAATACATGATGTGCACAGATTATATAGTAAAAGTAAAGTAATATAAAGAACATAAAGTATACGATCCCAAAGTATATCCAAAGGTGGTATCTTATTCCACACCAGTGCTTAGTTTCATTTGAAGTTGTCACTTCATGTACAGTATTTTATGCCTTACATAACCAGTACACTATTTCGTACTGACGTCCCTTACGGGGGACTTGCATTTCATGTTGCAGGTACAGGTGCTAGTAGATCTCCCAGTAGAGTCCAGGACATCCAGCTGCTGTTACCAAACTCCAGGTTGTTCCGGAGCTTTATGTGTGTCTAAAACTTATATGTTTGCATTGTACAGTTAATTGAGGCGGGGTCTGTCCCGACCCTTATTCGGCACTTTCTCTTATCTAGAGGCTTTGTAGACTATGTAAATTAAAGTGTGGTCATATCTCGTACTTTCGACACCGTGGCCCCAACGGCCTAATCACATGCAATTCCTTTTGGTTGTCACTGTTTACTTGCATAAAGGCATGTTAAATTATAGAAATTCATTATAAAATATATAGAACGTGCATAAATATAGTTTGTTCTCCCGAGTCTTATCGGCAACAGGTGCCGGTCCGCCCTAACGGGACTTGGGGTGTGATAGGCGGGCAATCTCTACTCTAGCGATCCATTCCACCCCGGGAGTGACATTTATGGGCAACTCCTCTTGCTCCTCGTCACTAACTTCGGCGGTTGGAAGGGAGAAATCATCACATGGGGCAGGATCAGTTGGCACTTTCTCCACCTTCTTGGTGTTCTTCTTACCCTTGCGTTTTTTGGTAATGTCCACCATGACTTCGGCAGCACTGGCAGCATAAACCTCTCCGTCACTTGCCATTGCTTCCCTTAGTAACCTACTCTGATACCACTTTATCACTGACCTAGAACTCACGCTAGCACTTGCGTGCGACACTAGTCAGTTTGCTCATGAATCTTGCATGATCTTGCAAATACTAGTAAGCCTGTTGCGAACGATCGCTAAGGGAATGCTAGATATGAAAAGACAAGAGAGAGCTTTGGAAGAAAGAAGACTTTGATTGCTTGGAGAATGTTTTACAAGGCTTGAGAGCTTACAACTTTGCTTGATGCCAAATGAATGCTAAGGAGGGGTATTTATACTACTCCACCTCCTCAACGGATGACTAGGATTAATTTGATCCTACGGCTAAGATTGCTCTTCTAGAGTCTTCCTATAAAATATCTATGATATTTATATGTACAAGGCTGCCTTACACGTTTCTACAAGTCTCTAGAAGCTTCTAGGTCTCTCTATTCTTCTCTTCAATCTTCTGCACAATTCTAGAGAGTTCCGGAGCACTCTAGAGCTCGACGGACACGTTCTTACGCTATTTTGGAACAGAATTTAGACGGGACGTGTTATTAAACTCAGCAAACTGACCTAATCTAGTAGGAGTAAGCCTTGCACCGATGAGAGATTCAATCTTGCTACACCTTATATGAATACCCTTGGATTCAGATTCGTCACTGAGCAGAACTCATACCTGCCAGGATTCCTTTCTTCAATACATCTGCATTGGATGCACTCTAGCAAGAAATCAACATTCCTGAAACTATCATAATCATTTTTTCAATCTTGATCCCTCGCAATTACCCTTTGGAAAATTTCAAGGAGGTGAAGGGCATCGCTTCCCTCATCATAAGCTGTTTCTGTTCTTCCATTATTGTCGTCGCTAAAGAACATTAAAATGGAATACTTTTCAATCTCCTTTATGAATACTTCTTTGGGAGTATTATATCTCAAGTAAACCAAGATCTTCAAGTAGAAACATGTCACATTTAATGGTGTTATAAACAACAATGCTAAGAATACTAGTTGTCTTGGCCGTTTTTCCAGAATATTCCTCCATGATCTAATGTAATTTAGAATGAGACATCCATCTTTAACATCATTCGAGCTAATTCTTCATTTGTGTACTTGCTGGTGGATTCTTTTGAGTAACAACTTCTAATGTACCCAATTTCCATTAAAATTGCCTAAAATAAAGACATATTCCTCTCTCGAATGAACATATCAACTGCTTTGGGCTTGAAATCCTCAACGAACTTGAGTGGAACAACTTTTGGTTCATACTCCTCATTGCTCGTTTCTCTCATCAACAATGGAACCTTTTGCATTATCACCATTTTCTTCCCTACAAGAAAAAAACATTTAATTTCGATCAAATTAGTATCAAAAGCCAATGTTTGCTCAAATGATTATGTTGACATGACAAGACTCCTATAAATATTGCACGTGCAAATAAATATGGCAAAATTTACTCTCTTCAATTGATTCTCCTACAAATATTAAGTCAAAGTTATATTGACGAGGAGCCGTCAATATGGGCTAGGCTCGTTGGGCCAGTTTGGCCTAATCCGTGATTTAGCAGGATTGACCTACGATTTTTGGATCCCATTTTTAAATTGAGCTTTTTAGCCCGACTTGAATAAGTCTGCTAATTTGTGGAGCTTTTGCAATATGGGTCGGGTCGCCCCATGGGCTGAATTAAAAATAAAAATAAAATAGGATATTAAAAATAATAAGAGTCAAAAATTAAAATTCATTTAAAATTTTTAAATATTACTCCCCCAGTCCCAAATTAATTGAATTTGTTAGACTTCTTTCAATGTTCAAAATATTTGAATTAGTCAAAGTTTAAGGTTAATGTTTGAAATTTTTCTCATATTTGCTCTTTCATTTATTGACCTTTTATATTTTCTAGGAGATAATTACATTACATATTTATGATTTGAATGTTTTTTCTTAATATGTGTGCATTAACTCACAAATTCAATTAAAATGAGATAAATGCATCAAAGCTTAAATATAAATTATGTTTTTATAATATATGCTCCCTCCGTCCATCTTTACTTGTCCCTTGTTGACTTGACACAGGAATTAAGAAACCCTAAATAATACGGATAGTTTTACTAAATCACCTTTTGAATATAATAAATACAATGTCTTGAAAAATATAACAAGAAAGTAAGTATAATTCATGATAAGAGTAAACTAGAAATTACGTGTGAAATTATCTTTCGATTTGATAAAGTGGATATTGGACATCTCAAAATAGTATAGTGGACAAGTAAAGATTGATGGAGGGAGTAATAGTAACATTAATACTATGTAATAATGTCACGTTACTATATATTTTAATATTTTAGATTATAATTTAATTTGAAAATTATAAAAAAAAATGAGCAAAATGTGGGTTGGCCCGGCAAAGCCCGCGGCCCACGCACTAATGGGGTGGACTAGCTGTTTTTTAGCTCATAAAAAAAAGGGCTAGCCTCGTTTGACCTGTCAAAATTCCAAAGCTTGTAAGGGCTAGTCCGGATGGAGTGGATCAACCCATATTAACAGCTCTATTAATATTGATACTAAAAAAACATTATAAATAATAAGATAAACAAAAAATGAACTATATTATATACCACAAATATTTTTAATAAATTAACAATAACCCAAGAGAACTATGGTCAATCTAAAAAAGACAACCAGAAATTGAACTACATTATATATAAGCACATGATTTAAAGGATAATAATTAAATGATAATTATTTGAGAAATATTAGCAAATAAAAGGCTAAAGGTTTCAACATAATTTCTACAGACCTTCGTGGTTTTAAAATAACGTCTAGATATAGATTAGAGATGTAGTGCAACAGATGAAACTTCTCCTTCATTAATCAAAAGTCTAAATTTAATTTAAAAAGAGACAAAAATGTAAAAATATTTATGTCATAAATAGTATATGAAGACTAAAAGAATACATTTCTATAATAGAACAAATTACGTATCAGTATACACTATTATCTTTTATTGAGATGTTCGATGATTCAATAATTCAAAGGATATGTAGCCATATTTAAAGGGACCAAGGATAGAATATTTTAAACCTTGGTTCTATAGTAAAGAATAGATGTTAAAGTGTCATTGGATGCTTCAAAAGGAAATAAAGGCATATTTTACTCAACTTATAATATCTTTGTTTTCTGTTTTGTTTTTCCTTCTGGTTTTCTCTCGTTGCGGATTGAATAAAATATCAAGGGTTTGTCTGGTATAATAGATAATTTTTGCTGGAACATATTTTCAATTTCTATTGTTAGTTCAAATAACTTTTAAATCAATTTATATTTTCCTCAAATTTTAAAAAAATGACTTACCTATAAAAAATAACAAACAATAAAGATTTTTTATTTTTAATAAAAACCTCTTCTTGAATATCAAATCACAATTTACTTTCGTTAATCCGACCACCTTATATCCCCGACCCCCCTCCCTAAAAAAAAAATATCCCATGCTTACTCCGGCTACCAACCACAAACCAGCCAATTCAAATTTTTGAATTCTTTTTACTTTACCCTGGCCTAGACCTTACCCTCCTCCCAAAGAAAGAATTTAAAATTAATTTTTAAAAATATTTCATATTTAACAATTTTCATTATTTACCCTCCTACTGCTGATCACCCCACCGCACCCTCGTATACCAAATTATTTGAAGTTTGACTTTGACAAGCACAACATCAATTTCGTATGTATCTAAAGTAGCTAAACTTATAAACTATGCTTGTTAAAAAATTAAGGAAAATTTTTGTAAATAGCGTACGCTTGAATATTGTTAAATAATTATATTTTACATAATTACACAACATAATTTTTGGTAAGTGTCATGGGGGAAGGAGAGAGGCGAGCGAGATTGAGAGGGAAGGAGAGACGCGAATTCTATATATATATATATATATATATATAATTATATTTATATAATTATATTTGTCAAATAATTATATATGTGTAACTAATATACCTATGTATTTATGTATCTGGCAAGCAAGATTGGGAGAGGGAGGAGAGGTGGACGAGAGAGGGTAGAGAGTGGAGGG
>JAOTQR010125530.1:0-12198 GCA_025774065.1 Solanum ossicruentum
CTATTATATATGGGTAAAAATGAGAAAATTAATTTAATTATTAATAATATAAATTTGATTTTTCTTGCACGTAAAATTCTTCTTTCCCTTTTCAATTCAATAACTAATTTGAGTTTTATCCTCTTTTCATTTACACTGCAGAATATTTACACTTCATAAATGACTCGGGCTAACGGAACAACGATTGAATATCAACGCTCATCTTATATGTTATCCGTGCCACGCAGATTAAAGAATAATGAAAAAGAGAGAAAAAGGTGAGAAAATAATTATATTATAATTTATTGTTTTTAAGAAGAAAAATTGAGACGTTTATGATAGATTTTATTTAAAAAATGAGTGAAAAATAAATTTGATCATTAAAATAATGGACCTAAATAAGTCAAAAAATTCATGTGTGAGAAGGATTTAATATACCTCTATACATGATTCTTTTAAGGAAAAAGACTCGTAAATACCAATAACCGATAGAAAAAGGTTTATAAATACTCCTCTTCCACCTTTGGGTCAACACCTAAGGTTTATTTTTGAGTTCAAACATATCCCTCAACTTAACAAAAATAGTCAAGTCAACTTTAATTCTTTAAAAAGCCATGTGACATTTTCTAATTGATCATACTTAGTCATAATAATTTAAACCACCCAGACATTTAAGAATTGCTTATTTTATTTTTATTATATATTTGATTTATTATACGGTTGTTGTAAATTATCTCATTGGTAAGTTTGAAGTATGTAATTTTATTTTATTTTTTGAAATTGTATTTACATCTTGATTTTTTATTTTACTTCTAGCCTAGAATTTAATTTAAGTGCTTAGTTAATTTTAGTGGTTATCCAAATGGATTAAATGTCTTTTACGTAAGTGGAATACAAGGATTTTAATAAAAAAAAGATTGGGCGGTGGGCTTAAATTAGTGTAAATGCATCTGACCAATTAAAACATGTCATGTGGCTTTTAAAAGAATTATAATTGACTTGATTATTTTTGTTAAGTTGAGGGATATGTTTGAACCCAAAAATAAACATCAGGGGTATTTTTGACTCAAAAGTGGAAGAGGGGTATTTATGAGCTTTTTTTCATAGATTAAGGGTATTTATGACCATTTCCTTTTTTTAAAAATAAATAAATTTATTTAAAAATAATTTTTTCACTTTCGTTAAACCAAAAGGATATACATGAGTTACTGATACACCAAATTACACCTCCGTAAAGAAGTATAAGTGATTGTTGTTTGAATGTAGAACCTAATTAAGGTTAGGATCGATGCCACGAGGAATATGATTCAAACTTAGTTTAATTATGGTTATTTACACTTAGTCGTATTATTCCCAAAAGAAAATTTTTATCTAAAAAGTAATAAACATATAACTAGCAAGTAACAAGGAAACAAGTACTTATTGCAAATGTTTTGAATCAATAGAAGACATAATCAAGGTTTTGTGATCCCCATGAATTCATGAATTAGTAAGATCTGTTAATAATAACTTTTTCTAGTGTATAGCATGCAAGATCAGTAGGTAAGGCATCATCTAAGTGGAATGGTTGACTTGGTAGATGAATTTCCCCTCCAAACATGGTTGATCTACGAGTGTATACTTTAATAACCCTTATATTTTTCTATCCCAGATTTAGTTCTGCTAGAGGTGGGTAAAACAAGCTAATTAGATGATGAGGTGAGTCCATCAAATCTCTGTTGTTTAATTCATTTTCTCATTCATTACTTCCTGTGGTTAAGAAAATAGAAATAAGGCGAATTCTGATGTTAGCTATCCATTAAAAAGCAATTAAAGAGAAGAAAAATACTACAGACTTGCACACCATTCAAGAATTACTATTGTACGGTCTATTTTGTTTATTCTTCATGGTTTCCATAATCATAGTTATGAATTTGCCTACTCATACTTATATGATGATGATCAACGATAAATAATTCAAAAATAATCATGCACTGTCACAATCCGGACCTAGGGTCTAGGAGTGACATGGTGAATGAAAATCTGAGAATTTCCAAAAAAGCCTCAAAGTATCATATTCACATCATCAATTTGGAAGAGTATATAAATAGTAAACACATAGTTCTAAGGGACAGGAAAGTAGGACTCAAGCTATGGGGATGCCATAGGGATAGAGGATTAACATGGATTCACATAACACATAGCACATAACATATAAGAACTAAAGGGGGACGGGGGGAGGGGATAAGTGTGAATCACTCTATGGGGGAAATATGGGACTTAGGATCTTCCACATTTCCACATCAAGACATACATACTTATCATAATTCACATAATCAATCCATAATAGTCATATCCAATAGATAACCATAATCGTATGCTCCAATTTATAATAGTGACATCCAATAGATAACTATAATCATAATCTCCAATTACAACACATAACATACAGATCCGACAAGAGCCTACAAGATGTCCAACAATGTCTCTAGTCATAAGATAGTATAGAGTCAAGACATGTCCCCGGCTGACCCTTAAAGTAAATAGCACAATGGAAGCAACATAAGGTAGTAAATGGTGGCTTGCCTTGGAAGATAGGACTCATAACAACACTTTATCAAATCCGATCTAGCCGTTAAACGGTGAATGAAGGTAGTCTCCAGTCCCTACATGGTTAGATTATGTAGGCAAAAGTATGCGTTAGTACGTTTGAATATACTAAGTATGTGGGCATGCAATGCATATGACTTACCAAACATGCATTCAATGTTATATGACTAGGGTACATACTATAGAAAGAGATATATAACAAGGTAAAGTAATATAACAATATTCCATGAAATCAATGATGCATGAAATGCAATAATGCTCATATATAGTGGGGATGTGACCATGACTATCATATAAAACTCATTCGAGCTATTACATGAATTGGCCCCATGTAGATCTCCCATCGGTAAGAGAAGATTACTTGCCAAGAGTAATCTACATCACACCTTATGATCACATCTTTTCGGTGTGATGAGCACCTTCCTTACGATCACATCTTTTCGGTATGATAGGCACCTTCCTTATGATCACATCTTTTCAGAAGGATTTCCCTATCAAAACTTCTCATATCATATCAAAATTGTACCCATTCCTTACGATCCAGTTCATAATAGCTACCATATACCTATGTTGGCACATAGTTCAAGGAATGGGAGAGGACCACTGGAGATAGCCCTTAATCCCCCAATATATTCAGTTCTAGGTCAAACATCCCACAAGAAAATATATACATATACATGCTTTCAGAAGAGGCAATAGTCTTTTCAAATCATTTCAATGCACATTTGGGCTCAAAAGTCAAACACATTTTATAATCATTCATACTTGGGCTTAAAAGTCAAATCATAGTTCATAATCACGATTCTCATGCATAGGAATAGCCCATTCACATAACAATATAGTGCAAGCACCCTAAATGCTCAAAGAGCCATATTATAAACATTTAAGTGATCACATTCTTGTCATCATCATAATTTTATCAAAATTATATACATAAACATAATTGGGCTTAACCGACTCCACAATTTTCATAAAATTCAATGCTCATGAATGCATATGCAATGAATGATATATGAATAGCAATTGGTAATATAGACTCAATCTAAAATCAACAATCTAATATGAAATTCAAGTAAATCCATAAGTAAAACTCACATTCAAATCATAATATTCATTACTCATGCTTAGATCAAACTTTAAAGGGACCATGCATATTCAAATATTCATAATAACAATAATGTGATTCGACATATTGGGCTTAAATCAACTTAAAATCATCAATAAAGCATAACCCATACTTCAATTGAATTTAATAAACAATAATCTTCAAAACCCATATTTAAAGTAAGCAAAATTTCATGAAATTCAAGTGATATGAGTTTAGGTCCTCTTGGTTGAAAGGGACCAAAAATCAATCCCACTGAAACGACCCCAAAAGTGCTTGAAAATGTGCCTCGGAAATGCCCGAAATCGTAATTTCTATATATCTAAAAATTCATTCATTATTTCAAAAATTCGACTTCATACTCTTATTCAGGGAGTCAAATTTAGGGGGAAAAGGGTCTAACCCCAATTTTTAAGCAACCGAATTGAATTATGAATTTTTGAAGAGTCTGAAAAATAGTGTCTTAGGCGCACTGCTTCTGCGACGTGCTAGTGCATATTTTTGAGTATGTTTTTTTGTACTCGGTCCAAGACTTTTAAGTCATGGGCCTAAGGGTCCCCATACGTGAAAATACTATACTTAGCCTTATTTCACCCTCATATCGTCCTTAACATTCCCCAATATCCTCTTAAACACTTAGACTCATATTTCACTCTAAACTCAAGTCCCAAAACTCAAGACTAATCTTAAGGATTTCATTCAAGTTTCAAGTTTCTATCTCCAATCTTTTTCAAGGGTTCTCTAAAGCTAAGGTATGTGGGTTTCTTTCATGGTTCCTTCCGCCAATGATGCCCAAACTTCCTTTTCTTACAAATTACATGATTTAAAAGTTATTTATTCATGGGTCTTGATAATTATGAAAATCACCGCACACTTATTTGAACATATGAAATTGTGACTGTTTTACCATGTTTTGAGTTATGAATCTAAGATCTATTGAAAGGATTGGTGAAGAGTTTTAATGTTTATTGCTTGAGAATGTTACTAAGTATCTATTGAAGCTTTCACATTGAATTTATTAGCATGATTTCACTCTTAAATTGCATGGTTTTACACTAGCACTACACACCCTTTAAGTGTTTGATAAAATATCCGGGTGTGGTTTCTTGAGGAATTGAAGGTCCAAAGCATGTCTTATGAGTTGAATGACTTTATGTTGATGAAATGAATGTTTATATGAGTTATTTTTATGAGAAGTATCTATGTTATTATAAGATGACCGCCTTAGTGGAGGGTGTGATGTCCATCAACCATTGTTAAGGGGTTGATACCTTGACCAACTAATTGAAGGGCGTGATGTTTATTAACCGGTAAGGGATTGATACCTTGACCACCTAATTAGAGGATGTGATATTCATTAACCGGCAAGGGGTTTATACCTTGGCCACCTAAATGGAGGGTGGGATGTCCATTAACCATTATTGAGGGGTTGATACCTTGACCACCTTGGTGAAGGGTGTGATGTTCATCTATCCATTAAGGGGTATATACCTTGATCACCCTCCGAGGGGGTGCCAAATCTTGGATTTTAAGCACTAGTTACTTGGTCTATGATGATGGTCTCCTTCTACTTATGTATTATGATTTATATAAGCATGAGTTTACTATAAACATCATTCATACATGTCATATCATTTCTATGCTATCCATTGTCTATGTTTATACATTTCGATTATGTGCCTATCTCTTATTGTATTGCATCCTATATACTTAGTACATTCAAACATACTAACACATACTCTATGCCTACAAGATGTTACCATGTAAGAAGCGAAGCTCCATTTGGTCATCATCCTTCTCCACATGGCTAGTGGCTTCCATTCAAGCTAGTTGGTGAGTTCTCATGTTTGAGGGCAATATCTATGTTCTTATGCTATGTATTGAAGAGTATCTTTCCTTTTTGGTATACTTGGCTATGAGGGTGAGCCGGTTGCTTGTCTTGGCCTCCGCTAAGTTCTATGTTTGAGGTGTTGTTGGACAAATATGTATTATGCTTGAGCTTTGACTCCCTGATGATATTCAAGCCATTTAAATATAACTCTCTCTCCCATAGTCCCAATTTCACCTTTTTATGTTTCTTATGACGAGCTATCTTGCTTCCATGACCAAGGATATGTGATAATATTCTATGAAACTTATTTGGGATTCCTTCGAGTTTCCCATTCGCCGGTCACGTCTAGGCCCTAGGCTTGGGTCGTGACAAAAATGGTATCAGAGGACTAGGTTGTTAGATCCTTGGAGTCCAACACACCGTGTCGATTAGAGTCTTATACATGGTTGTGTAGTGCACCACAACTATGAGTAGGAGGCTATGAGATGTTTTAGGAATTATTTCCCTTCTTCATGATCTAAGTCACGCCACAGATTTGGAGTAAGTTTTTCCCCCTAATGATTGTTGTTTTCTATGCTAGATCATGTCTAACACTCGAGGAAGAAGGGCCCAAACTCCCGAGGAGCAACCTACCATTGGTGAGCTCCATGATGCTCTCACTATGCTTGCCCAAGTTGTGGCTAACCAAGGGGCCCTAGTCCCTCAATCTACTAACCCGGGAGCTAGGGTAAGGGATTTCATGAGGATGAATCCTCTAGTATTTTATGGGTCAAAGGTAGATAAAGATCCACAAGAGTTCATTGATGAGGTCTACTAGATTTTGACTATCACGGGTATTGGGACGAATGAAAAGGTAGAGTTGGTGGCGTATCAACTGAAAGGGTAGCCCAAATATGGTATAATCAATGGAAGGGGGAGAAGGGAAATGGTAATGTGGTTCTATGGGAGGAGTTCAAGATTGCCTTTTTTAATCGGTTCTTCCCACTTGAGCTTAGGAAAGCTAAATTGGTGGAGTTCATGAACTTGAAATAAGGAGCTATGAGTGTGAGGGAGTATTCCCTCAAGTTCACCCAACTTTTGAAATATGCTCCTCAATTAGTGTCCGATGCAAGGACTAGGATGAATAAATTTATGATGAGTGTCTCTGACTTAGTGATTGAGGAATGCTGGTCTGCTATGTTGATTGGTAACCTGGATTTGTCTCAATTGATGACTTATCCCGAACAACTGGAGGAAGAAAGATGAGGAAGAAGAGGGGTAAGGAGGCCAAGAGGGCCCGTTTTGAAGGAAAGTTCTGAAGTTCCCAGGAAAGAAGTGTTATGGTGCCTTATGCTAGATGCTTAAGGTGTTGTAGATGCCATGACAACCCATGCTTGAGAGGTACTAATGCTTGCTATAGATGTGGGGAAATGGGTCATAAGATGAATGATTGTCCTCATAAGAACAACAAGGATAAGTGTGGTGAAGTTGATCAAAGGGGTTCTCCAAGACGTAATCGATTTCGTACTCTTCAAAGGAGGCAAGAGGTAGATGGGGTGCCCGATGTTGCTAACGGTATGTTGAAGTCTCCTTGACTTAGATGTGTGTGCATTGTTGGGGCCAGTGTGCCATTGTCTCTTTCTTTATTCTTTTTGGTTGCTAGAAAGTCCATAAGCGTTATTCCATGATCATCTTGCATTAGGTCTTGCCTTGTGACTTGTTGGAGTTGGTGTGGTGAATTTTGATGTTGTACTTGGAATGGAATAGTTGCATGCATGTTGTGTCTCCTTTGGTGGTAGAACCCGTAGAGTTAGATTCCGACTCCCTAATGAACCCATCTTTGAGTAGGGGGTTGTCAAGTGGTAGCAAAAGAGGTAGGTCCGTTCTTGTCCTAACGTTCAGTTGATCTCTAAGGGTTTCCCCATGTTCTTGTTGCATAGAAGTCTTTCCTTGTGATTTTGGTTGAACTTAGCTTGATGTATTGGAGGTCTTGGGGTAGTTTGGGCTGCTTGCATAACATGATTCTAATGAGTGTATGACCCCTAAGGTTGTAATATGATGGTTGAAGATGGTTGATCTATTTGGTCAACTATAATGGGTTAGTTACTTCTCTAAGACTGATCCTTGGTTCGGGTGTTGTCCCCATGTGAGGATAAGGGTAAGTGATATCCCTAAGTGTCTTTTCGGTGTAGGAGTGAGCATTATTAGCATTGGCGGAGTTGTTTGGTTGACTTATGCACTAGCTATGTTTATGGGTTTCATGAAAAGGGTCATAAAACCCTACCTTGACATATTTGTGGTGGTCTCTAGTAATGAAGTATTGATATATTTAGAGCTTATGAATCATTTGGGGATAGTGTTGCAAGTCTTGGAGGATGAGAGGTGGTTTGGTTAGCATGATAGGAGTGAGTTGAGGATAACACGAGGGTGGTTAGAACTCTTTAAGGATTATGATATGAGTGTGCATTAGATTTCCCAATTGAGGCTAATGTTGTGGTTGATGCTCTAACTGGGGTTCCTATGGGTAGCCTAGCATATGTAGATGATGGTGACAAGGAGGTGACTAGAGAGGTCCATCGATTGGCTAGATTGGGGGTTAGGTTGGAAGAAGTTGAGCATGGTGGTGTAGTATTCTTGATGGTTCCAAATCTTCTTTGGTTGAAGAGGTCTAGTTTAAGTAAGGCCTTGATTCCGCCTTATTAGAGTTGGAAGCTTTGGATGAAAAGCTGATAAAGTGGAGGTTGTCTCCCAAGGGGGAGATGCTGGTTTATGGTACCAAGTGGACTAGGTGTATTTAAGGTTGAAGATTGAGTTGAGGATTGTGAGTCCTCATAGAAGGTAGAGGGAGGTTGGTAAGGTTGCATAAGGATTGGAATTACCTAGAGATGTGGATACGATTAGTCCGATTCTTCATGCTTCTAGGTTGATGGGATGTGTTGGTGACTTTAGTACTATAGAACTCTTTGGGATTGTGGGTGATGTGGATGATAAGTTGGCTTAGGAGAAGGTCCCATTGGAGGTATTGGATGGAAGGGTGGAAAAGTTTATTAATGGTGATATGGTGTTCGTCAAGGCCCTTTTTGGTGGACTCGTCTATTCATATGTGCTTCTCCAAGAGCCAATGCGAGCATGGAGAAGCAATACACGTATCTATTCCATTCTATTCAAGCTTATGATAATGCGTCAAGTCCTTTTCTATGATTCCAAGTCTTGTATTTCAGCCCCTTTGTCATTGCATGCAGTCATGTTTGTGTTGACAAGTTCATGACGATTTTAACACTAATGTTGGGATTTTGAAAATGGTGTTTTAAGGTATATTGTTGCATTCTTGCTGGTCATGATCTCCTTACTATTACTCTTCTCTTGTACATTTCTTTGACATTTGGGGAAGAATGTTCCCAAGGGGGAGATATTGAAACAACCACAAAAGTGCCCAAAAATGTGCCTCGAAAATGCCCGGAATCGTAATTTCCATATATCTAAAAATTCATTTGTTATTTCAAAAAGATGACTTCATATTCTTGTTTAGAGGGTTATATTTAGGGGGAAAAGGGTCTAACCCCGATTTTTAAGAACTGAATCGAATTACGAATTTTTCAAGAATACGAAAAATAGTGTGTCAGATGCATCGCGGAACGCGTTGCTTCCACAACGCGCCAGTCTATATTTTTGAGTCTGGTTTTTGGTACTCGGTCCAAGAATTTTATGTCTTGAACCTAAGGGTCCCTATACATGAAAATACCTATACTTAGCCTTATTTTACCCTCATATTATCCTTAATATTCCCCAATACCCTCTCAAACACTTAGATTCATATTTCACCCTAAATTCAAGTCCCAAAACTCAAGACCAATCTTATGGATTTGTTCAAGGATTTTGTTCAAGCTTTAAGTCTCCATCTCCAATCTTTTTTAAGGGTTCTCAAAAGATAAGGTATGTGGATCTCTTTCATGGGTTCGTTTCACCCATGATGCCCATGCTTCCTTTTCTTACAAATTGCATGATTTAAAGGTGATTTATTCATGGTCGTGATTATTATGAAAATCACTGCACACTATGTTTGAGCATATGA
The DNA here is from genome assembly GCA_025774065.1 of Solanum ossicruentum. NCBI lineage: Eukaryota > Viridiplantae > Streptophyta > Magnoliopsida > Solanales > Solanaceae > Solanum > Solanum ossicruentum. The sequence continues at coordinate 9,556 of JAOTQR010125530.1, forward strand.
AATTGTGATCGTTTTACCATATTTTGAGCTATGAATCTAAGATCTATTGAAAGGATTATTGAAGGGTTTTGATGTTTATTGCTTAAGAGTTTTACCAAGTATCTAGTGAATCTTTTACATTGAATTTACTAGCATGATTTCATTCTTGAATTGCATGGTTTTACACTAGCACTATACACCTTCTAAGTGGTCGATAAAATGTCCAGGTGGTTTCATGAGGAATTGAAGGTCCAAAGCAGGTCTTATGAGTTGAATGACTTTATGATGATGAAATGAATGTTTATATGAGTTATGTTTATGAGAACTATCTATATTGTTATAATATGACCGCTTAGTTGAGGGTGTGATGTCCATCAACCATTATTAAGGGGTTGATACCTTGATCACCTAATTGGAGGGTGTGATGTCCATTAACTGGTAAGGGTTTGATATCTTGACCACCTAATTGGAGGGTGTGATGTCTATTAACTGGCAAGGGGTTGATACCTTGGCCACCTAAATGAAGGGTGGAATGTTTATTAACCGTTGTTGAGGGGTTGATACCTTGGCCACCTTGATGAATGGTATGCTGTTCATCTACCAATTAAGGGGTATATACCTTGATCACCCTCCAAGAGGGTGCGAAACCTTGGATTCTAAGCACTAGTTGCTTGGTCTATGATGATGGTTCCTTCTACTTATGTGTTATGATTTATATAAGAATGATTTCACTACAAGCATCATTCATACATGTCATATCATTATGATGCTTTCCATTGTCTATGTTTATCCATTTCAATTATGTTGCCTATCTCTTGTTGCAATTGCATCCTACATACTACTATCAACTAGTTTGAAAAGTTCTGTAATTTAGTAATGGAAGTCATCCGTTGTCATGATGTTCATCTACCAATTAAGGGGTATATACCTTGATCACCCTACAAGAGGCTGCCAAACCTTGGATTCTAAGCACTAGTTGCTTGGCCTATGATGATGGTTCTTTCTACTTATATATTATGATTTATATAAGAATGATTTCACTACAAGCATCATTCATACATGTCATATCATTATGATGCTTTCCATTGTCTATGTTTATCCATTTCAATTATGTTGCCTATCTCTTGTTGCAATTGCATCCTACATACTTAGTACATTCAAACGTTCTAATGCACACTCTATGCCTAGATGATGTTACCATGTAGGAACCGGAGCTCCATTTGGTCATCCTCCTCCTCCACGTGGCTAGTGACTTCCATTCAAGCTAGTTGGTGAGTCCTCATGTCCGAGGGCAATATCTATGTTCTTGTGCTATATATTGAAGAGTATCTTTCCTTTTTGGTATACTTGACTATGAGGATGAGCCCAGTTGCTTGTCTTGGCTCCCACTAAGTTCTTTGTTAGAGGTATAGTTAGACAAATATGTATTATGCTGGAGCTTGGACTCCTTTATGATATTCAAGCTATTTAAATATAAATATCTCTCCCATAGTCCCAATTTCCCCTTGTTTATGTTTCTTATGACAAACTATCTTGTTTCCGCGACCAAGGATGTGTAATGATATGCTATGAGATTTGTTTGGGGTCCCTTCAGATTCCCCATTCGTGGGTCACATCTAGGCCCTAGGCTTGGGTCGTGGCACCTACATACCTTAACTAATGAAGAAGATTCAAAAAGAAGTTTGAAGAAGAAAGAGCCTTCCTTGATTCCCAAGCTTAGTTTTCACAAGAGTCCTTAGATAGAGTTCTTAACAGTACGTGAGAAATTCTAAGTGTAAGAGTGAATTTGAATGAAAAAAATAAAGTATAGCTCATTTGAATGTCTTTAGGTAGCATGGAAAGTAACAAAAGACCCTTGGATTAACCGTAATTACGAAAACCCAATTAATGAAACGAGTGGAAAAATTGAAGTTATAGTCTCAGGGAGGGGTAGTACGGTCTATGAGGCACCATACAGACCATACACTTGCCCTTGGTCCAATACTTAGAAAAATTCCACTTGACGAAGGTCCAAAACAGTAATTCCTCACTTAGAAATATTCAACATATGCACCTATATGGAAGGTGGTACTGATCGTACCAAGGCACACAGTCCGTGTGCCTCCTCCGTCCCACTCCTCTTAGAAAAATCCCCTACGAAGAAGTTCACAAATGATGATCCAATACTTAGAAAATGTTCACTCCAGAACCTATATGAAAGGGCCTTATGGACTGTAAGGTACCAAATGATCCATGAGAGGGGCCGTGCCATTTGCTTTGGGCTCAAAACTGTGGAATCTCAATCCCAAGGCTACCATACGGTCTACCACACGGTCCATATGGCCTCACATGGATCGTGTGGGGTCCAAGTGTGGTATCCCTTGGTCTCAAACTCTACACTAAGTCCCTCACACCCCATACAAGGCCAAAGGCCACTTCAAGGAGGCTCTACATGGTCCGTATAGCACCGTACATACCATGAAGGCTTCCATGAGGCATCACCTTGGTCCAAAACTTTTTGGAACCAAAATTCCAAGCTCCATTGAGGTCGTACAAAGTCCGGATCCCTACATCATCTCCCCCTTGGGAACATTCATCCTTGAATGTGACATTCATCCTTGAATGTGCCAGTACAAGGCTTGAAAGGATTGATTTAGAATATGAAATATTCAAACACAAGATACA
>JAOTQR010125530.1:33559-61667 GCA_025774065.1 Solanum ossicruentum
GCAATAAACCTAGGTTATTTCAAGTCCATTACCCATGGTTCCCATAACCTCAAGTTGTGGGTGTTTAACTACTCATGGCTAAGGCAAAACCAACAAAAATGCAAATACAAGACATAGTTGAGAGTTTTACCAAAAGCAATGAAGAGTGTAGACACCACAAGTTGCAAACCCAAAAGCTTGATAGATTGACAATGAGTACAGAGCAAGATTTGCAATTCCCAGAATGAGTTTTCCAAGAGAAAAATGATAAACTAAGCTAAAACCCTAAAATATTCTTGAGAGAACATTCAAAGGCAAGTTCTATGTTCTAAAATCTGGTATCTCTTAATAAGACCCTAACTTAATGTATTTATAGGGTTTACATACAAACCCTAATAGTAACACAAATAAGATAGGTGGCAGCTGGTACATTCGCAGGTACGATTCATAGGGTGACCTACGAGTCATCGTTAAGGTCTCATATCAAGTTCTTGGCATCTTGGACTCAACAGCTACGACCCACTGGTACGAGTTATTGCTTGGGCTACGAGTCATATGCTCCTTTCATAGTCTAGGCATTCAGTTTTTGATCCAATATTTTGGCTCTCTGATTGTTGCTATGAGTCTACCTACATGAGTCATAGTAAGGCTTACGACTCATAGGATGGCCTCGTAGGGTTAACCTCCACTTAGCAAATTTCTAATTTTTGGTTTTTGTTTCTTGCTACAACACACCTTACGACTCGTAGGTGAGCTTGTATGTCCTATGATTCAGCAAAATCTGCAACGTTTACTCAAAATTATGCTAATCTAACTTTTTTGCATGAACAACACAAAAACACATAAAAATTAAAAACAGTCGCATGAAGAACTCACACAATCCCTTGTTTTAGGCATCAAATGTGTTGTATTTTGACAACACATCAGCGAGGCTTTGTCAACTCACAACACTTTAGAGTAAAATAACATATACATACATTTTTTTCATCATCATAAAGCCATTCAAATCATAAAGCATGCTTTAGACATTCAACAATTTAAGAATCCATAACCGAACATTTTATCAAACACTTGACTGGTGTCTAATGCCAGTGTAAAACTATGCAATTCATGACCGAAATCATGCATGAAAATCCAATGTAAACCTACCCACCAACACTTGGTAATATCCTCATGCAACATGCATCAGAACCCTTCGTTAAATCACAAGATAAATCCATGATTCATAGCTCGAAACTTGCTTAAACAGTCACACTTTTATGAAACCCCAACATCGTTCATGGTCAAATTCACATTAATTAAGAACCATAAGTATATCACTTAGAAACATAAAATTTAGGTAAAAAGGAAGCTTGGGCACCATGGGTGAGAGGACCCAATGGTTGAAACCCACATACCTTGACTTTGGAGAATTTCTTGAAGAAGATTGGAATGGAGACTTGAAGGTTGAGTGAAATCCTTAAGATCCGGATGAGTTTTGGGACTTGAAATTTGGGTTGAAATATTTGTCTAGGTGTTTGAGAGAGTATTGGGGGATGTCTTGTCTGATATGAGGGTGAAATATGGCTAAGTACAGGTACTTTCAAGCATGGAAGACTTAGGCTCAAGACCCAAAAGCCTTAGACCGAGATAAAATCACTGGAAACAAAATACACAGTTTGGTTTCTGGTCCCCGAGGCAGACCTATCGTGGAGGCAAATTTTACACTGGTCTATGACGACTGCGCATCGCGATACCATCGCGGATCGCCACTGTTTTGCGCAAACTTGGGAAAATCAAATTTTGGTACGGTTGCTTTAATTGGGGTTAGACCCTTTTCCCACTCAATTTTTCCCCCTACTCAATAATTTGAAGTCAGATTTTTGATATGACACCCGAATTTTGAGAAGTATGGAAATTATGATTCCAGGCACTTTCGAGGCATATTTTTGAGGTCGTTTCAATATCTACCCCTTGGGAACATTCATCCTCAAATATCAAAGCAACATATATCAGTGACGTAAACAAGATAATTTAAGTCCACATAAGGATGCAACAATGCACTTTAACCATCATTTCAAAAGTCTCAACATAAGTGCTAAAATCACCATGGACTTTGTCAAATTAAACATGAATGCATGGATATGGCATAGGGGATGAAACATTAGTCTTGAAATCACATAGGAGATATAGAATTAGTTCTTTAGGCTTGAGTAGAATGGAAGATATAGGGATATTGCTTTTGCATGTCTTCTTTGACCTCCCATCTAGCACTTTCAGGACCTTAACGGAAGCCACATCCTTGTTCCTCAACCTCTTCATTTGTCTATCCAAGATCTCTACTGGAACCTCTTCATAAGTCAAGTTTTATTCATCGACACCCATGACATTCAATGGGGAAATAGTGTTCAAATACCTACACACTTCCTCAACATAGACATATGGAAAAACGGATGAACCAAATACATTTCACTAGGCAACTCCAACTCATAGTCTACCTTACCAATCCTCCTCAACACCTTATAAGGACCTACAAATCTTGGATTTAACTTACCCTTCTTATCAAAATGAACCACATTTTTCATGGGTGACACCTTCAAAGAGACCCAATCACCAACTTTAAATTCAAGATCTCTTCTCCTCACATCGGCATAGGACTTTCGATGACTTTGGGCTGTTTTCAACCTTTCTCTAATTAACCTTACCTTCTCCATAGCCTCCATAACTAGATCCGGACCCAACAATGCCATTTCTCCTACTCCAAACCATCCAACTAGTGATCTATAACGTCTACCATAGATGGCCTCAAAAGGAGCCATGTAAATGCTAGAATGATAGATATTGTTATAAGCAATCCCAATCAATGGAAGATGATCATCCCAACTGCCCTTAAACTCCAAAATACAAGCCCTAAGCATATCCTCAAGAGTTATATAGTTCTTTCGGCTTGGCGATCCATTTGAGGGTGAAATGTCGTACTAAGCTTTTCCTTGGTCCCTAGACACCTTTGGAAGGATCTCCAAAAGTATGAAGTCAATTGAGCACCACAATTCGATATCATCGACAAGGGCACCCCATGCAATCTCACCAACTCATGAATGTACAACATAGCATAGTCTTCGGCCCCATAAGTAGTCTTAACCAGTAGCAAATGAGCTGACTTTGTCACTCTATGAACAATAACCTAAATAGAATCAAAACTCTTTCTAATCTTAGATAACCCAACCACAAAATCCATATTAATTTCCTCTCACTTCTAAGTAGGAATCTCTATGTCTTGGGTTAGGCCACCCTATCTTTGGCATTTGGCTTTAACTTGTTGGCAGCTTTGGTAATCAGATACAAATTCTGCAATGTCCTTCTTCATACCTCCCCACCAAAACACATCCCTGAAGTCTCTATACATCTTGGTAGAACCAGGGTGAATATAATAGGAAGAATTGTGAGCCTTATCAAGAATCTTCTTTCTCAACTCCTAACACAAGGCACACATAACCTGCTTTGGTACCTAAGGGCACCATCTCCCCCTTGGGAAGAAATCCTCCATATTGCCCTCTTTCACCAAGGCCTTCAATTCTAATAAGGAGTAATCAAGATCTTGCTTTGCTTTTACCTCATCAACCAAGGAGGGATCAAGATCTTGCTTTGATTTTACCTCATCAACCAAGGAAGATTTTGAAGCATCAACAACCACAATGCCACTATTATCCACCTCTTCCAACCTAACCACCAATCTAGCCAACCGGTGAGCCTCCCTAGCCAAATCTTTACCCCCATTATCCACATAAGCTAGGCTACCCAAAGACACCCTACTCAAATCTTCTTATTCATAACATTAGCCTTACCGGGATGATAATGCACACTCATATCATACTACTTAAGAAGTTCTAACCACCTTCGTTGTATCATGTTAAGATCTTTTTGTGTGAACACATATTAGAGACTCTTATGATCAGTAGGCACATCAACATGCACCCAATACAAATAATGATGCCAAATTTTCAAAGAAAAAATAACGACAGCCAATTTAATATCATGAGTAGGATAACTCTTTTCATGCATGTTGAATTGCTTATAAGCATAGTCTATCACCTTATCATTTTGAATCAAAACACAACCTAAACCAATCGGCGAGGCATCACAATACACAACAAACCCTTCTAACTCGTCCGGTAGAGACAAGATAGGAGCGGACACAAGCTTATCCTTCAAGGTTTGGAAACTCTTGTCACACTCATCGATCAACACAAATTTAGCCTTCTTTTGAGTCAACTTAGTCATGGAGGAAGCAATAGAAGAGAATCCATTTACAAATCTCCGATAGGAACCCTTTAAGTCCAAGAAGCTTCTAATATCCGATGGGGTCAATGCTCTAGGCCAATTTCTTATCACATCCTTCTTTTCAAGATCCACCTTAATTCAATCCATTGATACCACATGACCTTGGAAGGCAACCTCCTTCAACCAAAATTCATATTGTCATACTTGTCATACATCTTCTCCTCCCTCAATCTTTATAGCACTGCTCTTAAATGACCCATATGCTTCTCCTCACTATGAGAATAAATTAGAATATCATCAATGAAAACCATAATAAATGAATCAAGGTAGGTTTAAAGACCCTATTCATAAGATCTATGAAGATAGCCAGCGCATTGGTCAACCCAAAAGACATAACCATAAATTCATAATGCCCATAGCTTGTTCGGAAGGCCGTCTTGGGAATGTCACACTCCCTCACCTTAGCTTAATGATACTTGGACTGAAGATCTATCTTAGAGAAGTGACTAGCCCCTTGAAGTTGGCCAAACAAATCATTAATTCTTGGGAGAGGCTACTTATTCTTGATGGTAACCCTATTAAGTTACTGGTAGTCAATGCACATTCTAAGATACACATCCTTCTTCTTCACAAACAACACTGGTGCAACCCAAGGTGATTGGCTAGACCTAATAAAACCCTTCTCCAACAAATCCCTCAAATGCTTTTACAACTCCTCTAACTCCGTCGAGGCCATACAGTAAGGTAGAATAGAAATGGGTTCGTAACGAAATGGAGGTCTATACCAAAATCTAATTCCCTTTAGGGAGGAACACCTGGGGTCATTTGGAAAGACATCAAGGAACTCATTTACAATCGGAATCGACTCTACAAGAAGGACTTTGGACTCCACATCCCTAATCCTCACAAGATGATAAGGGCACCCCTTAGAGATCAACTTTTGGGCTTTAATACTAGAGATAAACCTACCCTTGACCACCACATCATGACTCTCCCACTCAAGGACGGATTCGTTTGGGAATTGGAATTTGACCTTACAAGTTCTACATTTAATAGAGGCATAATATGCATACAACCAAACCATCCCGAGAGTAACATCAAAATCAACTATATCAAACTCAACAAGATCACAAGGCAATATTTTATGGAAGATGCAAATGGGACTATTTCTACAGACATTTCTAGTAAAAATATATGCACCAATAGGAGTAGACACCTCATAAGGCTCACACAACAATTCGGGATCAACATTAAATTATTTTTTTGGCAATAGGGGGTGTAACAAAAGAAAGAGTGACACCAGGGTCTATCAATGTATACACATCAAAATCAAAGACTGTTAACATACCGGTGACGACATCGGGAACCTCATCAATCCTTTTCCTCCCTTGAAGAGCATAAAACCAATTGAGCCTTGGGGTACCACCTTGTTGGCCACCTCTACCCAAAGAAACCGCATTAGCACCCCAACCTTCTGGATGAACATCCGTACCCTTGTTTCGATTATAAGGAAAATCAACCTTTTTGTGACCTACTTCCCCACATCCATAACAAGCATTAGTATCCCTCAAGCATGGGACAATCTAACCCCTGCCATATCTTGGACACACATCAATGAGACCCACATTGGCATCACCTTGGGTCCTTGGGATGTCAATGGAAAATCTCCTACTAGGAGCATGAGAATACCCTTGGTCATGATGAAATTGACCACCCTTGCAACTCTAGAACTGTCCCTCCAAATGAGCACTCTTGTCCTCACGACCCCTTCTATTCCTTAACTTTTCCTCCTCCATTTGTTTGTAATAGGTCTTCAAGGGGGATAAATCCATGTCACTAATCAACATAGCGGATTGACATTCGTCACTCACCAAGTCGTATACACCCATCGTGAACTTGTTAATTCTAGACCTTGGGTCGGCAACCAAGTGCGGAGCATATTTAGAAAGTTAGTTGAACTCGAGGATACATTCCCTCATACTTCATTGATCCTTACTTCAAATTCATGAACTCCACCTTCTTGGCCTTCCTGATCTTAAGAGGGAAAAGTTGATTAAGAAAAACCACCTTAAATTCCTCCCATAGAAGTACATTGTTGTCCCTTCTGCTCTTTTCATTGAGTGTACTATATTCTGGCCACCTCCTGGAGTTGGTAAGCCGCCAACTCTGGCTTCTCTTTCGACCTCATATCCATAATAGCCAATACCTTGTAACCCTTATCAATGAACTCTTGAGGGTCCTCATCCATCTTTGACCCATAGAGCTAAGGTGGATTCTTCCTCATGAAGTCTCTCAGCCTAGATCCCGATGTAGGAGCATGAGGGGCTTGGAACGCTTGGTTGGCTTGGTTAGCCACAACTTGAGCTAGAAAAGTGAGAATATCCAGGAGCTCACTATGAGCCTATTGTTCCTCAGGTGTGTGGGCTCTTTTTCCTCTTGTGTTAGGCATGATCTAGCATAGCAAAGAACAATCATTTGGGGGGAGGAGGAACCCTACCTTAACTCTATAGCACGACTTAGAACATGAAGAAGGGAAACATTTCCTAAAATGTCTCATAGCCTCACACTCATAGTTGTGGTGCACAACATGACCATGAATAAGACTCTAATCGATGCGGTGTGTTGGATGTCGAGACCTAACAATCTAGTGCTCTGATACCAAGTTTGTCATGACCAAAGCCTAGGGCCTAGACATGACACAGTGAATGTGGAACGTGAAGGGGCCCCAAACAAGCCTCTTTATATATCATTACATATCCTTGATCGCAGAAGCATTATAATCAACAACAAGAGTAGTAAAAAGGGAATGTGGGACTAAGTGACGTCATTCATATCATAGAAACATAGCATGCTGAATAGAGTATAGAATTAATATATTTTAAGATTCCAATGACACCTGTACTATATAGATAGGAGCGGGGGACCAAGACAAGCAATCGGGCTCACCGCTTTTAGTCATAAGCATACATCAAAGAAAAGATTGTTAATACATAACATAGAATCCAAGATATTGTCCCCTGAATAGAGGACTCACCGAACTTGCTTGAGAGAAATCATATTAGCCACATGGAGGAGGATGATCAAGCGGGGCTCCAGTTCCTACATGATAACATCATGTACCAACGTACTATGTATATAGGATGCAATGCAACAGAAGATAGGTAATATAATTGAAATGCATAATCTTAGGCAATGGATAAACATATAACACTATGACATGCATGGATGACGTTTAGAGTAAAACATGCTTACATAGGACATGATACATGTGTAAAGAGAGACCATTAATATAGGATATCCAAGTCGTACCACCCCTTGGAGAGGAGAATGAGGTAAAAACTGCACAATATGGTTTTTGAGGTACCAACCCCTCAAGGTATCTATTAGGGTACATACCCTCCAATTCGATAGCCTGGGCCTACTACTTCTTGAGCCACGCAATCGAGGTACAAACCCATAATATGGTTATTGGGTAATATACCCTCCAATCCGATGGCACGGGCCTATTACCTCCCGAGTGAGGCAATTGAGGAACAATCCCCTCAATATGGTTATTAGGGTACATGCCCCCCAATCCGGTAGCACTGGCCTATTCGGCGGTTCGATCTATGATTTATCATTTATGGACATTGATAAGATCCATCCATTTAGCAGCACCTTAGGATGACATAGCCTTAAAAGTGAAGGGCGAGGTTCAAACGAGGAAAGGCTTACGGTGGATACCTAGGCACCCTGAGACGAGGAAGGCTTAGGCGTGAATGCGAGATGCCAGCCTTTAATTAAACTATTATCTGACTGCAAAAAAAAGCAATTGACAAAAGAAAGTCATTTCGGATCATTTGCCGTGATGCCCGGCAAGAAGCACCTAGAGTGTAATTGAACAAAGCAAATAGTTTCATTACAGTTGCATTAGCAGTTCCTTCTGTGGATGCAAATATCTAAGATCCAGCGAAGGCAAAACCAACTCCTTTGAGAAGCCTTTGGTGGAGTGAAGTGATTCTCGGGTGGATGAATGGGAGACTTTCGGCTAGCTCATTCTCCCCGAAGACAGGATTTGAGTCCTATTATGATCAGAAAGTCACTCTCTGGAGTAAGACTAAATTAGTCAAAACCCCTCATTCAGCAGTGCTTTCTTTCACAGCAAGAAAGAACTGAATAAGCCTCAGAGAACTAAACTACCTTGATCTGAATCTCTGGAACTCTCCTTTCTTTCTTTCTTTTGGATCTCCACGATAAGCTGGCTGATTTGAAAGCAGTCTACAACGAATCAAGTAGGTTCAGTAACAATGGATAAGAGTCCCACCACTCAATGGAGAATAGAAGGATAGGCTACGACACTAATTTTCTCATTTTCAGGTCCTACACGGGGATGCGATACCGCCGCTTCTTCGTAGAGGAAGCACACCACTTGCTTTTCTTCCTAAGGGAGAAATGTGAGTTCATCGCCCCGAGATCATTGATCTCCACCAAGTGAGTTTCATTCTTGACTTGAGAAGGAGAAGCGAGACCAAAGGAGTGGAATTCAATGGAATGACTACAAGCGGGAGAGGGGTAAATAAGGCGGCTTGACTGAAAGGAGAGGGCTACTGATAAGGAGATTACTTCACCAAATGGGGTCGAAGCTGAGCCATCTAAGGTCTGTCTTCCCTACCAGATCAGGTTTTCCCAGACGCGAGTCAAGTCATGAATCTTCTTCATCAGGCTTCCTTCTTATAGTAGAAGTGGTAGCAGTACTGGAAGGAGTTCCCTATTCGATATGCTTTCATTCCACCAGTTCCCTAACATAGATAGCACTGGGGTAGCCTCGCGAATAATCTCATTACCTTCCCGAGCAAAGGCTAAAACAACAACAACAGCCTTAGAAGCTGGACTCATTATTTCGATGAATCATTTCTTCGGACAGAAGAAGATTATGTAGACACTTACTCGAGATCTAACTTATCAGATTCCATTTTGGAAGACACAATTTTTTCTGAAAATTCGCCTAGATATACCTGATCCATGCATAATATCAGGCTCCCGAGTGAGGCTTGGTAAATTCACCCCATTATAGAGAAAAATAACATATACATACATTTCTTTCATCATCATAAATCCATTCAGATCATAATCCATGCTTTAGACCTTCAACAACTGAAGAATCTATAATCGGACATTTTATCAAACATTAGGGGTGTGTGTAATGCTCGTGTAAAACCATGAAATTCACAAGTGAAATCATGTAAAAAATCCAATGAAAAATGACACACCAACACTTGGTAATACCATTATGCAACATACATCAAATCGTTCATCAAATCACAAGAAATATCTAAGACTCGTAGCTCGAAACATGCTTAAATAGTCACACTTTTATGAAACCTCAACAAAGTTCATAGTTAAATTCATAGTAAGTAAGAACCATAAGTAAATCAACTTAGAAACATGAGATTTAGGTAAAAAGGAAGCTTGGGCACCATGGGTGAAAAACCCCAATGGTTGAAACCCACATTCCTTGACTTTGGAGAATTTCTTGAAGAAGATTGGAATGGAGGCTTGATGCTCAACCACATACCTTGACTTTGGAGAATTTCTTGAAGAAGATTGGAATGGATACTTGAAGCTTGAGTGAAACTCTTAAGATCTAGATGAGTTTTGGGACTTGATGTTTGGGGTGAAATATTTGTCTAAATGATTGAGAGAGTATTGGGGAATGTATTATATGATGTAAAGGTAAAATATGACTAAGTATAGGTATTTTCACGCATGGAAAGACTCAGGAACAAGACCCAAAAGCCTTGTACCGAGATAAAATCACTGGTAAGAAAATACACAGATCCACATCTAGTCCGTTACGTGGACCTATCGGAAAGGCAAATTTTACACTGGTCAGCGATAGATGCACATTACCTACCTTTGTGGATTGCCACTATTTTTCGCAAACTTGGGAAAATCAAATTTTTCTATGGTTGCTCTAAAATCTGGGTTAGATCCATCCCCCATTCAATTTTGCCCCCGATCAAGAATATGAAGTCAAATTTTTGATATCATGCACGAATTTTGAGATATAAGGAAATTACGATTCCAGGCACTTTCAAGGTACATTTTTGGGGTCATTTCAGATGTTATAAGTTGGAACAATTCGAATGGGAAATTGATTTTTTGGAGGTTGACTTAAGAATAAGTAATGAAAGGAGTAAGGGCCCTATCTTAAAGGTAGAAAACTATGAGTTGGAGTCTCAAATAAAAGCAGATGAGCTTGATATGGAAGAGATATGTGCTTATGCATTTCTTTAAGCTAAATAATCATCCAAGAAGCAAAAATTAAGGAAATGATACTAATGTTGCAAGAGCAAGCCATGAAGATCTTAAATGGAAACTTTGGTTCATTTAAAGTTGGAAGTATTGCCTACTTAGAGGCCATAAGGTGCAAGGCTCATTTTAATGAAGACCTCTTGAGACTCCCATGTTTACCTAAGGAACCTAAGAGGAAAGTTGATGACAAATGGAGAGACCGGTGGAAAATGTTGATGGTCTGCCATCACCCTCCTCATGTGTTCAAATGGCTAATCATCTTGAAGTTGGGAAGGAGATTCATTACCTCAAAGTGGAAACATAAATAGGTAGTTATTCAATTTTTGTTCAAATTTTAATAAATTCTCATTTTTTAAATTTCTAGAGTAGCTACTTAATTTTTATTTTTGTTTTTTGGCTAACCCTCTCAATTTTTAAGTCTTTGATAATGGCATTGCACAAGTTTGAAGTGTCAAGATGATTGGAATTGAAGAAGTGGGTAGAAATACTAGTAAAAATGGCAAAAGGATGAAACTTAGCCATTTTGACCGCACTTCAGGTCCAAGCATCACCCTTTGCATGAGGGTAAACCACCTAATTTGGGCCTGGGGTTGCCCAAAGGTTCAGAAAACTCGCCCAGATCTGGCACCTAGATAACTTCTGCGAATGCAGTCTTGTTCAGCAAACATAGAGTGTATGGATTCAGTGGTATTATGCGGTCTCACTTAACTTCCGTGAAGGAGGTTTACTGCATGGATACCCAGAATGAAAAGAAAAGGCATTATTAAGTTTGTGTGAAACATTCAGAAAAAGGAGCACACAGGAGTGGTATAAAAATCAAATGTGAGGTAAACAATTCCTTTCTAATTTGAATCTGACAAACCTTCAAGAAAAAACTCAACTTCTCCTTTCTTCATCTTGTTTGGTCACTCGTTCCAAGGTATGACTACTCCACTACAACTTCTTTCCTGTTCATAACTATTAGTCTGTGTATCTAGGGAACTCCATGGCATGGATTCGTCTCTTCGATAAATCTATTGTCTTATAGCCATGAAGTTGAACAGCTTGATGCTCTTATATGTTATTGTTTTCTGTAGCTCCCTATTGCTGTGTATCCCATCTTTAGGTGTTCTGGAAATTAATTTCTGGGCCTCATGTTGAAAAACAGAGTGGATTTTAATGCTAACCTATTGTTTGTTGTTTTGGGTAGTGATTGAATGTTGTTAGGGGCAGATTTAGGGGTGATGTTTGTTAAAACAAAGTTGAGAATGTATGTCTATTATGTATTTGAATAAATGCCTCTATAAAATATAAAATGTGATGCTAGTGACTGTTGTTATGTGCAAGCATGCTATTGTACTGTGATCACACTATTTTGGGACACCTTTAGCCTAATTGCCGTGAATGAGAAGGCTTGGTATTCCCTGAACTACGTGAACACACTATAGATGAAACACCCAAAATTGTTCTTCAAAAATTCCCATAATCATAATTTTAATATATCTTATTATCCCGCATGATATCAAAAATCCAACTTTATATTCTTGATCGGGGGCAAAATTGAGTGGGAGATAGTTATAACCAGATTTTAGAAGACCCGTAGTGAAAATAATTTTTGCTAATTTTTCAAAAACCAGTCATTGTACGTGTTCGTTCTGCGCTGTGGACCCATCTCAGACCAGTGTTAGTTTTTCCTTAATTTTCTATTTTTGCATAAGGACATTGTGATCATGGATTACACGTGAAATCTCCCGTACTTAGCCATTTTTCAACTCTATATTACTCAAAACCCTCTCCAAAACCTCTCCTACACTTTATCATAATTCCTATCCAAATCCAAGTATTTCAAGCTCACATTAGATCTCAAGAACTCAATCCTAGCTTCAAGCCTCCTTTAATGTTTACATCAAGGAATCCCCAAATTTAGGTATGAGGGTTTCATCTATTGGGTACTTTCATCCCTGGAGCCCAATCTTCCTTTTTATGAAATTTTCATGATTTCAAGTTTTTTTACTTAAGGGTACCTATTATTATAAAATATGAGCATGAATTATGTTGGGGTTTTATCCAATATTGTTGATTATGTATGAATATCTAATTTAAACTTGTACTATGAGATGAATTTTGTCTATTGAGACTATGCATGATTTAAGCTAATAAAGCAATGAATTATGATGAACTTTGTAGATGGATTTCATGATACCTAAATTGGAGTTTTGTTACTATGTTGGTGGGTTTATTTTAAATTGATTTACTCATCTTGTTACATTCTTGAATTGAATGATTTTGAACAAGCATTATAAGCCCACCAAGTGTTTGATAAAATGTCTTGACAAGGATTCTTAAGTTATTGATAATTTATTACATGATTTACAAGTCAAGTGACTTTATGATGATTATGGGCTTGCATGTATACGTTGAATTCATGAAAAGTATATATGATGTTGCAAGTAGACCACACCTTGTTGGGGGTGACATGCCCAATCACCACGTTGGGGGGGGGGGAGGTGACATACCTCAATCACCTTATTGGGGGTGACATTCCCAATCACCTAGTTGAGGGGCAACATACCTCGATCACCTTGTTGGGGTGTGACATCCCCCAGTCACCTTGTTGAGGTGTGATATACCTCAATCACCTTACACGGGGGTGCCATGCCTTGGATTCCAAGTAGTAGTTCGCTTGGTCTATGTTGATTATGGTCTCTTCCCTCATGTGATACGTACTATGCAAGTTATATGATTCACAAGCATGTTTTACTTCAAGTATTGATCATGTTGCCATATTGATGTTATACTTATCCCTTGCTTATGATTATGCATTTTGATTATATTACCTTATGACTTGTTGCATTTCATCCTACATACTTAGTACATTCCAACGTACTAATAAACGCTCTATGCCTACATGATATTACCATGTAGGGATCGAAGCATCTCTCGATCATCCTCCACATGACTAATTTGGTACGTCGGAAGATAAGCTTTGGTGAGTCCTCAAGTCCTTGGACACTATCTGTGCTACTCTTGCTATTTGATATTCCTTATGTTGAACACTTGATACTATGAGGGTGAGCACGGAAAGTATCTTGGCCTCCGCTCCATTCCATGATAGAGGTGTTATCTGATAATGATGTACTTATGCTATGAGTTTGACTCTTTTATGCTTTTAAAAATATCAAGACTTCCCTTAGTCCCGTTTCCCTTATTTATATCTCTTGTGTTATTTATTTTGCTTCTGCGATCAAGGATGTGTGAATGATATGCTAAGAGGCTTGTTTGGGATCCCTTTTGGTTCCCATTTGCTGTGTCACATCTAGGCCCTAGGCTTGGGTCGTGACAAACGTGGTATTAGAGCACTATGTTATTAATGGCCCTCGGAATTCCAATACACCGTGTTGATTAGAGTCTTATTCATGGTTGAGAAGCACACCACGACTATTAATTGGAGGCTACGAGGTATTTTAGGAAATGTTTCATTTTTTCATGGTCTATATTGTGCTTTAGATATGAGTGTAAGGCTTTCCCCATAATGAATGCTTTTTGCTCTTCAAGATCATGCCGATTCCAAGAGGGAGACTAAGGAGAGCCTATACACCTGAGGAGCAACCAGCCCCTCCCGCTCCTCAAGCTCCTCAAGGTGGAGGGTTAACCCAACATGAACTCTATGATGCTATTACAATATTGGCTCCTGCTATAACCAACCAAATTCACCAAGGAGTCCAAGCCCCTCATTCTCCCACTCAGACTTCTAGAGTGAGGGATTTCACTAGAATGAACCCACTCGAGTTCCATGGATCCAAGACGGATGAGGATCCACAAGAGTTCATCGATGAGGTGTACAAAGTGCTCTCTATTAGAGGCCTACAAACTTAAAAGTATTGCCCAAATTTGGTTCATCCAATAGAAATTGGAGAGGAGAGGTGATGATTCTATTCCTTGGGAGGAGTTCAAAGCCGCATTCCTCAAATGGTTCTTTCCTATCGAGCTAAGGGATGCTAAAATAGTGGATTTTATGAACCTTAAGCAAGGTTCCATGAGTGTGAGGGAGTATTCCCTCTAGTTCAACCAATTCTCCAAGTATGCCCCACAATTGGTTGCCCAGCCAAGATCAAGGATGAACAAATTTATGTTGGGAGTGTCCAACTTGGTTAATAAGGAGTGTTGTATGGCCATGTTAGTTAGTGATATGGATTTGTCCTGTCTCATGACATATGCTAAGTAAACTAGAGGGAGAAAATCTTAGAAAAAGAAAAAATGGTGAGTCCAAGAGGGCTCATTTTGAAGGTGGTTTCCAAGGTTCTAAGGGTGGCTGGTTTCCTCAAGGCCACAAGTTCGAAGCCAAGGGTCTTCCAGTGCTCCTAATAGGAGATTTTGCTAATGATTATCCATGAGTCCAAGATGGTGGTGGTGGGGTGCCTAACCCAATGTGCCAAAGATGTGGTAGGAACCATAATGGCCCATGTTTGAGAAACTCTAATGCTTGCTTTGGTTGTGGTGAAGTGGGTCACAAAGTGATTAATTGTCCTCGTGGTCAAAACAAGGGTAGAAATAGTCGTCCACAAGGCCAAGGTGCAAATAAGGGTCAAAAGGGAAGAGGAGGCCAACAAGGGGGTGCTTCAAGGGAAAATAGATTCTATGCTCTTCAAGGGAGACAAGGGGTGGATGAGATGCCTGATGTCATCACTTGTATGTTAAAGGTTTTTAATTTTGATGTATATGCATTGATAGACCAGGTGCCACTCTTTCTTTTATTACTCCTTTTGTTGCAAAAAAGCTTCATGTTAATCCCGAATTGTTGTGTGAACCTTGTGAAGTATCAAGACCCATTGGTGAGTCAATTGTTACTAAAAGAGTCTATAGAAATTGTCCCATATTCATATTGCATAAAATCTTACCTTGTGATTTTGTTGAGTTAGATATCGTGGATTTTGATGTCATCCTTGGGATGTATTGGTTGTATACATATTATGCTTCTATTGATTATAGAATCGGTAAAGTTAAATTCCAATTCCTTAATGAGATCATTCTTGAGTGGGAAAGTCGTTATGTGGAGGTCTAGGGTAGGTTCATTTCTTGCCTTAAAGTGCAAAAGTTGATTTCCAAGGATTGTCTCTATCATTTTGTGAGGGTTAAGGATGTTGAGTCCAAAGTCCTTCCTATTGAGTCGGTTCCGCTGGTTAATAAATTTGTTGATGTCTTTCATGATGAGCTTCCTAGTGTTCTCCCGAAAGGGAAATTGAATTTCGTATAGACCTCTTTCCCGATATTCAACCCATTTCTATCCCACCTTACCGTATGGCCCCAGCGAAGTTGAAGGACCAATTGATGGATTTGCTGGAGAAGGGTTTCATAGGCCTAACAATTCACCTTGGGGTGCATCGATGTTATTTGCGAAGAAAAAAGATGGCTCTCTTAGAATGTGCATTGATTACCAACAACTTAATAGAGTCACCATAAAGAACAAGTACACTCTACCAAGGATTGATGACCTTTTTGATCAACTCCAAGGGGCCAGTCACTTTTCTAAGATTGATCTTAGGTGTAGGTATCACCAAGTGAAAGTGAAGGAGTGTGACATTCCTAAAATGTCTTTCCAGACTAGGTATGGGCACATTGAGTTTGTGGTTATGTCCTTTGGTTGACTAATGCATTTATTATATTTATGGAACTCATGAATAAGGTCTTTAAACCCTACCTTGACTTGTTTGTGGTGGTTTTTGTTGATGATATCTTGGTTAATCCCCAAAGTAAGGAGGAGCATGTGAATCACTTGTGAGAGGCGTTGCAAATCTTGACGAAGGAGAGGTTGTATGCTAAATATGAAAAATGTGAGTTTTGGTTGAAAGAGTTTACTTTTCTAGGGCATGTGGTGTTGGGGGATGACATTAAGGTGGATCCTAAGAAGACATAGGTGATTAGAAATTGGACTAGACCTTTGACTCCCTCTAACATTAGAAGTTTCTTGGGTTTGGCGGGTTATTACCAGAGGTTTATGAATGGGTTGTCTTCTATTGCTTCCCCTATGAAAAAGTTGACACAAAAGAAGGAAAAATTTGTGTGGACCAATGAATGTGAGAAGAGTTTCCAAACTTTTAACAGTAAGCTTGTCTCTACTCCTATCTTGTCTCTACCAGAAAGGTTGGAAGGATTTGTGGTGTATTGTGATGCCTTAAGAATTGGTTTGGGGTGTTTTTTGGATGCAAATTGGTAAGGTGATAGCATATTACTCTAAGAAACTTAAGGTGTATGAGAAGAATTATTCCACCCAAGATCTTGAATTGGCAGCCGTAGTATTTGCTTTAAAAATTTGGTATCACTACTTATATGGGGTTTATGTTGATGTGTTCACCGACCACAAGAACCTCCAATATTCCCCCAATGAGATCTTAACTTGAGACAAACAAGATGGTTAGAGCTCCTTAAAGATTATGATATGAGAGTGCATTATCACCTCGATAAAGCTAATGTTATGGCCGATAGTCTAAGTAGGGTGTCTATGGGTGGTGTAGCTCACGTTGATGATGGTGGCAAAAAGGTGGCTAGAGAAGCGCACCGGTTGGCTAGATTGGTGGTTAGGTTGGATGAGGTTGACAATGTTGGTGTGGTGGTGGTCGATGGTTCTAAATCTTCCTTGATTGAGGAGGTTAAGGCAAAATAAGATCTTGACCCCTTGAAGGCCTTGGTTAGAGATGGTAAAGTGGAGGCTTTCTCCCAAGGGGGAGATGGTGCCCTTAGGTACCAAGGTAGATTGTGTGTGCCAAATATGGATGACTTGAGAGAATTGATTTTGAAGGAGGCCCATAATTCATCCTATGCCATTCACCCCAGTTTTACAAAGATGTATCTAGACTTGAGGGAGGTATATTGGTGGAGTGGTATGAAGAGGGACATTACTAAGTTCATATCTAGATGTCACAATTGCCAATAGGTGAAAGCCAAACATCAAAGGTTGAGTGGCCTAGCCCAAGATATAGAGATTCCTAGTTGGAAGTGGGAGGACATCAACATAGATTTTGTAGTTAGGTTGTCTAAGACTAGGAAACATTATGAGTCTATTTGGGTTGTTGTGGATAGAGTGACAAAGTTGACTCACTTCCTATCGATCAAAACCACTTATGGTGCTGAAGATTATGCCAAGTTGTAGATATATGAGTTGGTTAGATTGCGTGGGGTGCCCTTATCTATCATTTTGGATCGTGGTTCTCAATTCACTTCACACTTTTAGAGGTCCTTCCAAAGAGGTATTGGTACCAAGGATAAGCTTAGCACGACTTTTCATCCTCAATCGAATAGTCAAGAAGAGAGGACTATACAAACTCTTGAGGGTATGCTTAGAGATTGTGTTTTGGTGTTTATGGGTAGTTGGGATAAACATCTTCCACTCATTGAGTTTGCTTACAACAATAGCTACCACTCAAGCTTTGGTATGGCTCCTTTTGAAGCTCTTTATGGTAGGCGTTGTAGATCCCCGGTTGGGTGGTTTGAAGTTGGGAAAATGGCTTTGCTAGGTCCAGATTTGGTCGTGGAATCCTTTGAGAAGGTGAGGTTGATAAGGGAGAGGTTACAAATAGACCAAAGTAGAAAAAAGTCCTACTCTGATGTGAGAGAAGAGGTCTTGAGTTTAAGGTTAGTGATTGGGTTTACATGAAGGTCTCACCCATGAAGGGTGTGGTCCAGTTCGGCAAGAAGGGGAAATTAAGCCCATATTTTGTGGGTCCTTATAGATTTTGAAGAGTGTGGGTAAGGTTGCATATGGGTTAGAATTACCTATGGGAATGGATATGGTTCATCCAGTCTTTCATGTGTCCATGTTGAGAAAGTATGTAGGCGACGTAAGTGCTATAATGCCCTTGGATGTTGTGGGTGTTGTAGAAGGTAATTTGACTTATAAAGAAGTCCCAATGGATATTTTTGATATACAAGTGAAGAGGTTGAGAAACAAAGATGTAGCTTCTATCACGATCCTTTGTAGGAACCAACAAGTTGAAAGTGCCACATAGGAAGCCGAGGAGGACCTGAGAAAGTGATAGCCATACCTCTTCAACTCTAATCAAGTCGAAAGTACTAATTTAAGTCCCCAACATGATTTCAAGTCGTAAGTTTCAACGCTTTTGTCATTTTGCATGCATTAATGTTCATGGTAACTAGTTTATTGTGATTTTTGACATTCATATTGAGATTATTGAAAATGATGTTTAAATGCATTTGTTGTATTCATGTTGGGATGACATCTTCATGATTACTTCTTGTATGCACATTTCCTTGACATTCGGGACGAATGTTCCCAAGGGGGAGATATTGAAACGCCCCAAATTGTGCTTTGAAAATGACCATAATCATAATTTTCATATATCTTAAAATATGTGCGTGATATCGAAAATCAAACTTCATATTCTAGATCAGAGGGAAAAATTAATTGTGATATGGATTAAAATTTAGATTTTAGAAGACCCGTACAGAAAAATAATTTTTGCTAATATTTTGAAAACTAGTAGCTATATGCATTTGGTCCACGACGTGGACCCTTCGCAGACCAGTGTTAAGTTTTCCTTAATTTTCTGTTTAGGCCTAAGGGCATTGGGGTCATGGCCCTATGCCCAATTACACATGAAATCTCCCATACTTAGCCATATTTCAACTCTATATCACTCAAAAACCCTCTCAAAAACCTCTCCAACACTTTGTCAAAATTCCTATCCGAATCTAAAGATTTCAAGCTCACATTGGTTCTCAAGAAATAAATCCAAGCATCAAGCCTCCTTCAAAGTTTACATCAAAGAATCCCCAAATTTAGGTATGTTTTCATCCATTGGGTACTTTCACCTATGGAGCGCAATATTCCTTTTTATGAGAACTTGCATGATTTCAAGTTGTTTTACTTATGGGTACCTATTATTATGAAATATAAGCATGAATTATGTTGGGGCTTTATCCAATATTGTGGATTATGCATGCATATCTAATTTATGCTTATACTATGATAAAACAACCCCAAAAAGTGCCCGAAAATGTGCCTCGGAAGTGCCAGAAATCGTAATTTCCATATATCCCAAAGTCCATGCGTTATTTCAGAGATCAGACTTCATATTCTTGATCAAGGGGAAAAATTGAGTGGGAAATGATTCTAATCTCGATTTTAGAGGAATTGAATCAAAATTTCTAATTCTAAAAATTTGGAAATCCAGTGTTTGCCCACATTTATGGTGTGACAGGCCAAGGGCATGCCATAGTGTAAAATAGTTGCTAGCTTTTAGTTCGGTCCAAAACTTTTGGGTCTTGGGCTTAAGTCTTCCCATGTGTAAAAATACCTATACTTAACCATATTTCACCTTCATATCATATAAGACTTTCCCCAGTACTCTCTTAAACCCTTAGACTATTATTTCTCTCAAAATTCAAGTGTCCAAATCTCTTCCGGATCTTAAGGAATTCATCCAAGCTTCAAGTATCAATTCAAATCTTCATCAAGAGATTCGCCAAAGTCAATGTATGTAGGTTTCAACCATTGTGCCCTTATACCCATGGTGCCCAATCTTCCCTTTTTACCTAAATCCCATGATTATAAGTTGATTTACTTATGAATCTTACTTATTATGAAGTTGACTATGAACGATGTTGGGATTTTATAAACTTGTGGCTGTTTGAGCAAGTTTTGAGCTATGAATCTATGGTCTGTTGTTTGATTTGATGAAGAGTTTTGATGTATATTGCATGAGAGTATTACCAAGTGTTAGTGGGTGGTTTTATATTGGATTTTCTTGCATGATTTCACTCTTAAATTGCATTATATTACATTAGCCGTACACACGCACCAAGTATTTGATAAAATATCCGATTTTGGATTCTTGAACCATTGATGATCCATTGCATGACCGATGACTTGAATGACTCTATGATGATGAAAGGAAGGTATTTATATGATGATTTCATAAAAAGTATCTATTGTGATGAATGTTTAACAATTACCTAGTTCGGGGGGTAGTAGGCCCGAACTACCCCATTGAGGGGTATATACCTCATTCACCTAGATGGAGGGATGGTAGGACCGTGATAACATGTTGAGGGGTATGTAACTTAATTGTCTAGCTTGGGGGTTGTAGGCTCGTGCTATCATATTAGGGTGTATATACGTCAATTGTCTAGCTCACGGGTTGGTAGGCTTGTGCTACATTATTGGGGGGTATATACCTCAATTTCCTAACCAAGGAAGTAGTAGGCCTTAGTTATGTAATGATGGTCACCTTCTTCACATGTAATATGTTCTATATAAGCATGTTTTACTTCAAGTTTCATTCATTTATGTCATATTACTAATATGCTATCTCTAGCTTACGATATTGCATTTAGCCACGTGCCTATCTCTTATTGCATTACATCCTACATACATAGTATATTCAATTGAACTAAGACATACTCTATGCCTACATAATGTTACCATGTAGGAGCTGGAGCATCGATTGATCATACTCCTCCTCGAGGCTAGTACTTCTAACAAAGGTTGTTGGCGAGTCTTTAGTTTCTGGGATAATGACTTGATCTGATAATGTGTATTGAGACTCTCTCTTCTTTATTGTATACTTATGACTATGAGGGTGAGCCTGGTTGCTTGTCTTGGCCCCTGCTCTTATCTACGTTGTAGATGTGTTGTTGGACAAGTTATGCAGTTATGTTAAAAGCCTTGACTCTCTTGATTTATTGATGTCTTATGTTTAATGAAAGGCTTTCCCTTAGCCCTTTTTTCTCTTATTTCTACTCTTACCACTGTTGTTTAATTCTTACATGACCAAGGATGTGTAATGATATGTAAAGAGACTTGTTTGGGGTCCCCTCGGGTTCCCCATTCGCCATGTCACATCTACGCCCTAGTCTTGGGGTTGTGCCAAACTTGGTATCAGAGCAGTAAGTTCTTAGTAGCCCTCGGCATCCAACACACCGTGTCGATTACAGTCTTGTTCATGGTTTAGTTGTGCTCCACAACTATGAGCAAGAGGGTATGAAGCGTTTTAGGAAATGTTTCTCTTTTTCATGTTCTAAGTCAAGCTATAGAGTTAAAGTATGGTTCCCCCAACGATTATTCTTTGCTATGCTAGATCATGCCTAAAATAATAGGAAGAAGCATCCGCACTTCCGAAGAATAACCGGCTCATGTGAGCTTTGGGATGCTCTCACTTTGCTATAACAAGTTGTTGCTAACCAAGCCAACCAATGGGCCCAAGCCCCCCATTCTCCTACACCAGTATCTCGTGTGAGGGATTTAATGAGGATGAACCCACCAGAGTTCTATGGTTCTAAGGTGGATGAGGACCCTCAAGAGTTCATTGCTGAAGTTTAAAAGGTATTGTGTCATGGGTGTGTGATCGAAATAAAAGGCAGAGTTGGTGGCTTACCAACTCAAGGGGGTGGCACAAATATGGTACACTCAATAGATGGAGGAGAAGGGGAACAACAATGTGGGCTTATGGGAGGAGTTTAAGGTGGCTTTTCTTAATCGATTTTTCCATCTTGAGCTTAGGGAGGCCAAAATGATGGAGTTCATGAATTTGAGACAAGGGGAAATGAGTATGAGGGAGGATGTCCCCAAGTTCAACCAACTCTCTAAATATGCTCCTCACTGTGTTGTCGACGCAAAGGCTAGAATGAAAGTTCTTGATGGGTGTGTCCCACTTAGTGAATGAGGAGTGTCCGATTGCTATGTTGATTAGTGACATGGATTTTTCTCGCTTTATGACTTATGCCAAACAAATACAGGGGGAGAAATTGAGGAAGAGAAGGGGGAATGAGGCAAAGAGGGCCCGTTTTGATGGTAGGTTCCAAAGTTCCAAACGTGGCCGATTTCATCAAGGCCAAGGGTCCTCTAATGCTACTAGAGGAAGGCTTACTACTGACATCCCAAGAGCCCAAGGTGATAGTGGTGTAGGTCCTATTGCTATGTGTCCACAATGTGATAAAGGTCATTGTGGTCCATGTTTGAGGTATACCAGTGCTTGTTATGATTGTGGGGAAATGAGCATAAGATGATGGATTAGCCTCGTAATCGGGACAAGGGTAAGGATGTTCGTCCTCAAGGCCGGGGTGCTAATGCGGTTCCTTTGGTGAAGGGTGGTGAACAAGATGGTGCCTCAAAGCATAATCGGTTCTATGCACTCTAAGGGAGGCAATGAGTTGAAGATGTTCCTGATGTCATCACTAGTATGTCAAAGGTCTTTATTGTTGATGTGTATGCATTGATTGATCCGGGTGCTACTCTTTCTTTTGTTACCCCCTTTGTTGCCAAAAAGTTTCATATTAAACCCGAATTGTTGTGTGAGCTACATGAGGTGTCTACTCCCGTTGGTGCTTCTATTGTTGATAGTAGAGTCTATAAAAATTGCCCCATTTGCATTTTGCATAAATTGTTGCCACGTGACTTTGTTGAGTTGGTCAAGTTAGATTTTGACATTATTCTTGGGATGGGTTGGTTGCATGTATAATATGCCTCTATTGATTGTAGAACCCATAGGGTTAAATTCTAATTCCCAATTAACCCATTCTTGAGTGGGAGAGTCATGATGTGGTGGTCAAGGGCAGATTCATCTCTTGCATTAAAGCCCATAAGTTGATCTCCAAGGGGTGTCTTTATCATCTTATATGGATTAGGGATATGGAATCCAAGGACCTTCCTATTGAGTCAGTTCAGGTGGTAAATGAGTTCCTAAATGTCTTCCCAACTGACCTTCCCGGTGTTCCTCCCGAAAAGAATATAGACTTTGGTATATACCTCCTTCTCGATACCCAACTAAATTCTATTCCCCCATGTCGTATGGCCCAGACAGACTTAAAGGAGTGCAGGAGCAATTGAGGGTTTCTGTTGGAGAAGGGTTTTATTAGGCCTAGCCAACCACCTTGGGGTGCACTGGTGTTACTTGTGAAGAAGAAAGATAGGTCCCTTAGAATGTTACCAACAACTTAATAGGGTTACCATCAAGAATAAATATCCTCTACTAAGGATTGATGGTTTGTTAGAACAATTGCAAGGGGATAGCCACTTTTCTAAGATTGGTCTTCGATTTAGGTACTATTAAGTGAAGGTGACGGAGTGTGATATTCCTAAGATGCCCTTCCGGACTAGATATGAGCATTATGAATTTGTTATGATGTCTTTTGGGTTGACCAATGCATCGGCTATCTTCATAGATCTTATGAATAGGGTCTTCAAACCCTGTCTTAATTCATTTGTTGTTGTATTTACTGATTATATTTTGATCTATTCACATAGGAAGGAGGAGCATAGGGGTCATTTGGGGGGTGGTGCTACAATGATTGACAGAAGAGAAGTTGCATGTTAAATATGAGAAGTGTGAATTTTGGTTGCAAGAGGTTGCCTTTCTAGGTCATGTGGTGTCGGGGGATGGTATTAAGGTGGATCCTAAAAGGATGGATGTTATTAGAAATTGGCCTAGACTATTGACCCAATCGGATTTTAGGAGCTTCTTGGGCTTAGCGGGTTACTACCGAAGGTTTGTGAACGAGTTCTGTTCTATTGCTTCTCCTATGACCAAGTTGATTCAAAAGAAGTCTAAATTTGTGTGGACCGATGAGTGTGTAAAGAGTTTCCAAACATTGAAAGATAAGCTTGTGTTCGCTCCTATATTGTCAGTACCGGAAGGGCTAGAAGGGTTCGTTGTGTAGTGTGATCTTCTAGAGTTTGTTGGACTGTGTGTTGATGCAAAATGGTAAGATGATAGCCTATGCTTCTAGACAACTGAAAGTACATGAGAAGAATCATCCTACCCATGATCTTGAGTTACCCATGATCTTGAGTTAGCCGCCGTGGTCTTTGCTTTGAAAATTTGGCATCATTATTTGTATGGGGTATATGTTGATGTGTTTACCGATCATAAGAGTCTCCAATATGTCTTCAGTCAAAAAGATCTCAACTTGAGGAAAAGAAGGTGGTTACAACTTCTTAAGGATTATGATGTGAGTGTGCATTATCATCCTAATAAGGCTAATGTGATGGCGGTTGCTTTGAGTAGGGTGGCTATGGCTAGTAGCTCATGTTGATGATGGTGGCAAAGGGGTGGGTAGGTAGGTCCATCAGATGGCTAGATTGGGGGTTAGGTTGGAAGGATGGATAACGGGGGAGGGGGGTTGTGGTAGTTGATGGCTCCAATTCTTCATTGGTTGAGGAGGTGAAAGCTAAGCAAGTTCTTAACCCCGCTTTGTTAGAATTGAAGGCATTGGTAAAAGATGGTAAGGTGGAGGTTTTCTCCCAAAGGGTAGATGGTGCCCTTAGATACCAAGGTAGGTTATGTGTGCCTTGTGTTGATGGCTTGAGAGAAGATTCTTGATGAGGCTCATGGTTCTTTGTATTTTATTCACCCCGGTTCCACTGAGATGTATAGAGATTTGAGAGAGGTGTATTTCTGGGGAGGTATAAAAAGGTACATTGCCAAATTTGTGTTCGGTTGTCATAGTTGCCAATTAGCCAAAGTTGAGAAGCAAAGGCCGAGCGGCCTAGCAAAAGACATAGAGATTCCTACTAGGAAGTGAGAAGAGATTAATATGGATTTCGTGGTTGGGTTACCTAAGACTAGAAAGGGTTTTGATTCCATTTGAGTTATGGTTGATAGGATGAAGAGATTAATATGGATTTCGTGGTTGGGTTACCTAAGACTAGAAAGGGTTTTGATTCCATTTGAGTTATGGTTGATAGGATGAAAAATCCGACTCTTTTTTCTATAGGTGAAGACCACCTATGGGATTGAAGATTATACTAGGTTGTACATTCATGACTTGGTGAGGTTTCATGGGGTTCCTTTGTCCATTATATCAGATCGTAGTGCTCAATTTACTTCATATTTTTGGATGTCCTTCCGAAAGGGTCTTAGTACAAAAGTTAAACTTAGTATGACCTTTCACCCTCAAATGGATGGCCAAGACGAAAGAACTATACAAACACTTGAGGATATGCTTAGGGCTTGTGTATTGGAATTTAAGGTTAGTTGGGATAATCATCTCCATTGATTGAGTTTGTCTATAAAAATAGCTATCATTTTAGCATTGGAATGGCTCCTTTTGAGGCCCTCTATGGTAGGCGTTGTAGATCACCGGTTGGGTGATTTGAAGTTGGAGAGGCAGCTTTGTTGGGTCAAGATCTGGTTATGGAGGCTATTGAGAAGGTTAGGATGATTAAAGAAAGGTTGAATATGGCGCAAAGTCGTCAAAGGTCCTATGCCAATGTGATGAGAAGGGATCTTGAATTCAAAGTTAGTAAATGGCCTATTTAAATGTGTCACCCATGAAGGGTGTGGTTTGTTTTGGTATAAAGGGGAAGTTGAGTCTAAGATATGTGGGTCCTCATAGGGTAATGAGGAGGATTGGCAAGGTAGCTTATGAGTTAGAATTTCCTAGTGAGATGGATTTGGTTCATTCGGTCTTTTATGTATCAATGTTGAGGAAATTTGTGGGAGACCCTAATGCTATTGTGGCTCTTGATGTTGTGGGTGTTTTTGAAGACAATTTGACCTATGAAGAGGTTTCGATTCATTTTGTTGATTGACAAGTGAAGAGGTTGAGAAACACGGATGTGACTTCCATTAGGATCTTTTGGAAGAATCAACAAGTCAAAAGTGCTATATGGGAGGCTCATGCGGACATGCAAAACTGATATCCTTATCTTTTTTACTCCACTCAAGCCTAAGGTATTAATATAAGTCTCCTATGTGATTTCAAATATAAGTTTTAGCCCATGACATTTGCATACATTTATGTTTAAATTGAAGAGTTCATGATGATTTTTACACTTATGATGAGATTTTTGAAATGATGTTTAACTGCATTATTGCGTCCTTATGTGGGATGAAATTATCTTGTTTATGTCTCTGATATTCATTTATTTGACATTCGGGGATGACTGTTCACAATGGGGAGATATTGAAACAACCCCAAAAGTGCCCGAAAATGTGCCTTGGAAATGCTCAGAATCATAATTTCCATATATCTCAAAATACATGTGTGATATCAAAAATCCGACTTTATATTCTTGATCAGGGGGAAAAATTGAGTAGGAAATGGGTCTAACCCCGATTTTAGAGCAACCGTATCAAAATTCAAAATACCAAAAATTTGGAATTCTATTGTCTCTCAATGTTTGTAGCGCGGTGCACCAAGGGCGCGCCACACTATAAAATTGTTGCCAGTTTTTAGTTCGGTCCAAGACTTTTGGGTCTTGGGCCTAAGCCTTCCCATGCATGAAAATACCTATACTTAGCCATATTTCACCTTCATATCACATAAGGCATTCCCCAATACACTCTTAAGCCCTTAGACTAATATTTCTCCCGAATTTCAAGTGTACAAATCTCTTTCGGATCTTAAGAAATTTATCCAAGCTTCAAATCTTCATCAAAGTCAAGGTTTGTGGATTTCAACCATTGAGTCCTAATACCACGGTGTCCAAGCTTCCCTTTTACCTAAATTGCATGACATTAAGTTGATTTACTTATGGTCTAATGTATTATGAAGTTGACTATGAACTATATTGGGGTTTCATAAATTTGTGACTGTATGAGCATGTTTTGAGCTATGAATTTATGGTCTATTGTTTGATTTGATGAAGGGTTTTGATGCATATTGCATGAGGGTATTACCAAGTGTTGGTGGGTTGTTTTACATTGGACTTTGTTGCATGATTTCATTCTTGAATTTCATGATCTTACACTAGCGTTACACACCCACCAAGTGTTTGATAATATGTTCGATTTTGGATTCTTGAACCATTGATGATCCATTGCATGACCTATGACTTGAGTGACTCTATGATGATGAAAGGAAGGTATTTATATGATGACTTCATGAAAAGTATCTATTGTGATGAAAGTTTACCAATTGCCTAGTTCAAGGGGTAGTAGGCCCGAACTAACATATTGAGGGGGTATATACCTCATTCGCCTATCTCGGGGTGGTAGGCCCATGCTACCATGTTGAGGGGTATATACGTTAATCGCCTAGCTCGTGGGGTTATAGGTCCGTGCTACCACATTGGGGGGTATATACCTCAATCGTCTAGCTCGAGGGAGGTGTGATGTGATGTGATGAGACCCAAGCCTAGGTCTTAGACGTGACACGACGAATGGGTAACCCAAAAGGACCCCAAACAAGCTTCTTAATATATCATTACACATCCTTGGTCGCAGAAGCATTTGGACAAAAACGAAAAGCATAAAAATAAGGATAAGGGACTTGGGAAGTCTTTCATAACTTAAAATATATAAGAGTCTATAAGAGTCAAGGGAGTCAAGGCTCATAGCATTATTACATAACTTGTCGAACAACACCTCTAAACTTAGAATAAAGTGGGGGCCAAGACAACTTCTCTGGCTCACCCTCATAGTCAAAGTATACAACAAGATAAAGAGAGTCTTTGCATAACATTAGACCAAAAGATATCATCCTCGGAGTTTAGGACTCACCAAACTTGCTCCAAAGATAGTACTATCCATGTGCAGGAGGAAGATGATCAAGTGGGGCTCCGGTTCCTACATGGTAACATCATGTAGGGCTAGAGTATGCGTTAGTACATTTGAATGTACTAAGTATGTAGGATGCAATG
>JAOTQR010125560.1:0-23054 GCA_025774065.1 Solanum ossicruentum
GTGGGTGCTTAGCTACTCATATCTAAGGAAAAACACGCAAAAATGCAAATAATAGACATAGTTGAGAGTTTTACCAACACAATGAAAAGTGAAGACACCACAAGTTGCAAACCCACAAGCTTGATAGATATCCAAAGTGTATAGCACAAGATTTGCAATCCCCAAAATGGGTTCCAAGAGAATATAATAAACTAAGGTGAAACTCTAAAATATTCTTGAAAGAATATTTAAGAGAAATTTTCTAAGACTACAAGATGTCTGATATGAAATGAAAGCCTAACTTAAAGTATTTATAGAGTATATAAATAAATCCTAAAAATTATTCAGAAAGACAATTAGCAGTTGGTATGCCTCGCAGATATGGCACATAGGGTGACCTACGAGTCATACTCGGGGTCTTGTATTAGGTGCTTAGTATCTTAGACTCAACTAGTATGACACGCTGGTACGAGTCATTGCTTGGGATATGACTCATATATTCGTCTTATAAACTTGGTCTTCAGTTTTTTGTCCCACATTTTGGCTCTCTGATTCTTGCTATGAGTCTACTGTGCAAGTCGTAGTGTGTCTTACGACTCGTAGGAGCAACTTTCACTTGGCAGATTTCTGATTTTTGGTCTCTGTTTCTTGCTACGACTACGACTTGTGGGAGTGCTCGTATGGCCTATGCTTTAGTAAAATCTGCAATTTTCTTCAAAATCATGTCAACCTAACTTTTCTTTAAGATCAACACAAAAAAAACATAAAAAGTTGTTTTAAGAACTCACAAAATCCCTTGATTCAGGCACCAAATGTGCTGCATATTGACAACGTATCAACACCCTCAATTTAGAATTATTGCTTGTCCTCAAGCGATGACTCAATCTGCGTAGACAAAGAAAAATACATAGCAACTATACTAATGGCATATACATCAACTCCTCAGATTTAGGTACCCCACTACCATTTCCAAACAAGATTTCAAAGTTGTTAAGCAAAACAAGAACATAATGACATACCTGGCAATCCAACTATGATAAGCTAAGGAGCATCAACTGTCTATTATCACTGGTTTAGTCATATGATACTCAAATAGTACAAATTCCCTCACTAGAAAGAAGTCCTTTATACTCACTCAAAAACATTCAGAATTCAGGGACTGAGAAAACATTCTCACTCTCACAATTGAAATTCATGCACGAAGACTAACACATAAGCTTGCCCCTATGCTCATCTTTTGGGTTGGTAACCAAATGGATTTGGATAAATTTAGAACTTAAGGGAATGTAACATAGGTTTAGGGGGGCTTTGGTATGGAATTCTGGGCAACTAGTGACTGAAAGCTATCCTTGAACCATGCTTACCAACACTTTTACCTTCTCAACCCATCTAGTTTCAGTAACTCCTCCCTTATTCCCCAATTTCAAGCTTTTACTGGGCTTTTTCTTTCACTTTTTAGTTGTGCCTCCATTTTTAACTCATTTTTGCTAATCTTTTCAACTCAAGGCACTCTTTCTTTTCTTTTTCTTCACTCGGATCATGATTATTTACTTTCCTTCTTTTCACCCCAACTAACTACCTCATTTAGCCTAAGGTGAAGTATAAAATATTTATACCTCAAACCAGGGCCAACAATGCAGCCACCCTTAACTTAGGATATTAGCCTCAATCAAGGTGCATATGTTCAAGGATAGATCAGGGCGAATATCAAGGTATTTCATCAAACGAGGTAAGGTTAGCAAGGTGTCAAGAAAAAGTGAGTACATGAGAAGTTCAAACATTTAGAACAAGGGATCCACTAGATTTGGTAGGTAATTTAGGTAAAAATGGGCTTACTATCAGAACAAAAGCCTAAGATCACTTCCAGATGAACCAAATCACTAAACCAGTCTTAGAGTGCTAGGGTAAGTTCTGAGTCCATACATGATACATGAATGCATCAAAATAAGCTCACAACACACATGGAATTGCACACACAATCAAGTATAGACTCCCCAGTCATGCTTCTCACCTCAGCTTACTTTCACAGTATCAGAACTAATATTGCCAGATACTCAAAATGTATGAATGCATCAACAACAATAATCAAAAAAAAAATTTAGGGTACCTAATTTTTACCATAAAGCTTAAAGAACAGTTAAGAACTATAGATATTCCAACATATAACATTACTCTGCATTTACAATTATCTACACTTCCTAAAACATGCCGATCCAACAAAAAATTAAACATCTACAAGGAAAACGAAACACGGAAAGAAAACCTTGGGATCAAAAATAGGAGAGTTAAGGCTACTCACACTTCACCTTAATCCATAACTCCAACCCCCCCAACAAAACATGATAATTTTTCCTCAAAGTAAAAATATAGACTTAAGACAAGAAAATGAAAACATAACACAGATATATAGGCATTAAGAACTAACAATTCACAAAACTAATATCCAAAACACAACATAATAATATTATCCAACAAAAACGTCCAAAAACTAGCAGAAAAATAGAATTGTCTAACACAAGGACAAATATCTATAAAGAAAAATAAGAGTTGGGGTCAAAAGGGGTCAAATATCATGGTGCTCAAGCACAAGTCTCGAGCTAATCTGCAGGGTCCTGGGGTTGTATCTCCTCCTCGACTGCCTAGGTTGTAGCTACTCCTGAGGCACCCTCTCCATGTGGGTATGAGATCCTCTCTATCTCTCTAAGTGGCCAGTAGTAGCGACTCATGCATCACCTCCTATAGTATGGGCTCTTCCTCAGGTCTCGACCTCTTTGGGGTTGGCTCTGGATCATTGTGCTCAAAGGACCTCTTCCCACAGGTGTCCGAACGGTCAGTGAACCAATCAAATGGCTCATCACTTACTGGCACTACCTCAGGAGCTGGAACATGGACTGCCAACATCTATAATAAGCTAGCCTTTAACTTGGCTAACTCCTTAGTAATTGCACTCGTGATGGCAGGCCTAGCTCCCTCAAGCCTCTTGTGGACTCTAGTCTCAAATGTCGATCCGGGCATCCACCACTTGGATCTCTCATCAACTAAGTCTCAGGTGAATGCCTTCATCCTCTCCTCGAAGTCCCGAATAGTATGATTAATCAATAGCAGGACCCGTGCTAACAACTCACGTAGCCTTCCATCTGCTATAGCCACCCTGCGTAATAAAGCCAGAAATGCAACAATAGAGAAAATAGGGTCAATTTGAAAAGTAGATATTACTGGTGTTGGAGTGCTAGAGGATGGTGTAGACTCGATCTCAACTGCTGGTGTAAGCTCTGCAGTAGCCGGAGTACTGCCGGTAGTAGCTGGAGGTGAACTTGGAATCTAAGGCTCTACCAGGAATGGATCTAGGATAGCCAGAGGAGTTGTTCGTGGTAAGGCCACCGAGTTCTCATCAGCCTTTATCAGGATAGGGTCTATATTGTGTGGCCTCTACTTGAGGGTCTCGATGAGGGTCGATAGGAACACCTGCTGCACTACATAGTATGTGGATCAGAACTGGAAATGGTAGTGAGGTGCTCGTCCGAGCTGTAGCCTCGTGAATCTTCTCCAAAATGATTCGGGCACAACTCTATAGCATAGCCAGCTAGAATGCTAGCCAAAAATATGGCTCTCTCGAGGTGACCACATTATCTGTGAAGGTTGGCTGCCTAATATGCCAACGAATAATAGACCACCAAAAGTTGTCCCGGAATGAGAGGTGGGCTTTTACTATAGAGTCCGTGCTCACCCAACCCAGCATCCAATTCGTGTACTCTATCTAACCTGAGGTATTCAATCTAGACTCCTCATGTTATTGGCGGGCTGGTTTGCCTTGCCCCTTAGGCTCCAACCCCTAGTCATATATTTCTTTCATGCCCGCAATACACCATCTGTGATCGGTCGGAGATTGAGATTGGGCTTCCTCCTGTTGAGGTTGTGAGGTGCTCTCGAACTCTAACTCAGAGTCGGAATTTGTGGGAGTCATTCGTGGCGAGCTACTCCGTGAGCCATTTCGCTCAACCTCTTGTACCTGTTCTTTAGACTGGGAGGCACTACTTACTTCCAAACGTTCCAGAGCTGCACCAGCCCGGATCTGAGGCACATTTTCCACGGGTTCTATCCGAACCTTGTGCACCTCCACTAAGCCCCCAAACCTCTCAGTCTCAGAAGACTCATCTACCAATCTCCTTTGAAAGGTTTGGATTGCTCATCTGTCCTTTAGAGGCATGGTACCTGCAAACCAACCAACAACCTATGTGAGCATTAAGATGTTTTAGTTAACTAAACATGCAACAAAGAACAATGAATAAGAACAAACCAAAATCCAAAGAATTATTGATGCAACTACAGGTGTGCAGATACGAGTGTAGTTACGACTCTTAGGGTGGCCTACAAGTCATAAACTAGCCTTATAGAACCATTAAGCCTTCAAATATGCCTTTTGATCTCAGATACGAGACACAGTTACGACTCGTAGAAAGTCCTATGAGTCGTAGTCTTGGTCTCTTACCTCTTTCCAGGGACATTTTCAAGTGCTTAGAAAATCTTACGAGTCCCTCACTACGAGTCATAGCAAGAACTACGAGTCTTATGTAGGTCTCGTATGAGAAACATGAAGGAACCACAACTGACTGATGCTTGCTGCAAGGGGCTACTACCACTCATATAGGAATTTATGATTCGTAGGACTGTCTCGTAGCTGAACATAGAAGGCACATGTAGTGCCTAACATTTTCCCACGCAGAGCACAAACCAAACACATAGTACCAACCAAATTGGTACATAAGAGCAATATAATATGCATTGCACGCAATCAATTCCATACTAACATTAGAAACTCAAGACGACCATCATCCCTAAGAGTCAAAACCAATTCCACACTACATCAAGCAAACCGCAAACAATATACTTTCCAAACTCACACATGACAACTATAAAACATTCCATGGGTTGCAATTTCCATTCATATCAATTCAATCAATTCCCACAAGTTAAAGCATAAGCATACACCCATACCTCCTAGATTCCAATTCTGGCAGCAATTTAAACCATGAGTGGGCAACAATCACATAATTCATCCTATGAATCATAACGTTTGCATTCATAATCATCTATTCAAGAATTCTAACAAGATTTTGATTCATAACTCAACTCTTCAATACATAAAAAAAAACCTAGGTTGCAAATCTAGATCAAAAATTACCATATGGCATGATTATAAATGATTAATCCAAGCATATACTTATATAAGGAATAAGCTCACCACAAAAGTGTGTCAAATTTAAACATGGAGCTTATCAAACGATTGGAGAAGTTAACTAAGCAAAGAAAGTCAAAAACCACACCAAAAACCCTAGGAATAGTGACTTTCCTAAAATTTTCACCGAAAAATGACGTAGGTAGCTAGGATTTTGGTCAGAAAAGGGGAATATGGGGAGAATTTGGGGATGGGTCGCTGATCTTAGGTTATACAATTGAAATTAGGGGTCAAATTTTCTTTTGACCCCTTATATATGTCAATCTGGTCAGAATTTTAAAAGTCAGCTGATCGAGGTTACGACACCCCTACTACGAGTCGGAGGTTATCCGATGAATCATAGGTCCCGATCTAGTAGCAAACCCAATACTTGCAAAAATTTAGAATCCATACTTGGATACTACGAATTCCTCTTACGACTCGTAGGAGACTCTACGAACCGTAAGGTTGGCTCATAGTGTATGTGACAACTTCTAACACTCCTGATTCTCTCAGTAATGCATGACTACAAGTCGTAGTGAGGATAACTACTCGTAGGCCTGATCGTAGAGGTCGCTCCAAATGTCATTTTTCAGATCTTCAATTCTTCAATTTTAACCTACAAATCAAAGTTCAAAATAGAACAATTCCCAAAATATTACAACTATACCAATGTCTTTCAACATAAAAACAAACAAACACCTTCTACCTAAGAATCTAAACAATCGAAAACACTTAAAACAAGCTAACAATTATTAAAAATGCTTGGGTTGCCTCCCAAGAAGCGCCTTGTTTAACATCGTGGCTCAACTTTGTCATCATCCTTTATCAACTATCATCGAGGGTCCATACCTCACTCTTGCACTCATTTGGGTATTTCATGGATTGACAAATATCGAACATGACCTCTATATCATTTATCCTAAACTGTAGTTAACCTGAATCCATATCCACTAGGGCTCTTCTAGTCGCCACAAATGGTCTCCCCAAGATGATGGGCACCTCAAAATCAACTTTGAATTAAAGGATCATAAAATCCTATAGAAAGATGAGTTTATCAACTTTAACAAGCACATCCAAAAGGATTCCCTCTGGATTTTTAATGGTTTGATCCGCCATAAGCAACCTCATGTTTGTTGGGGTAGGAGTACCAAGGCCAAGCTTTAAGAATACATCAAGAGACATTAGATTGATGCTCGCTCCTAAGCCACACAATACTCTTGCGAACTCAACATCACCAATGGTACAAGGGATGGTGAATGCACCCGGGTCCTCTCGCTTTTGAACAAGACATTTGATCATAATTGCACTACATTGTTGGAGTTCTTGCAAGAACTCTTGGTTGAAAGTGCATTTCTTGGTGACCAATCCTTCATATACTTGGCATACCCGGGCATTTTCTCCAAAGCATCTAGAAGGAGAATGTTGATGGAGAGTTGCTTCAATATCGAGAAAAAGTGTTTGATTTTACCCTCCTCTTCCTTTTTCTTAAGCATTTGAGGGAAAGGAGGAGGAGGTTTGGGAATTGGTTTCAATTTGTCATGCTCCATTGCCTCTTCTTTTTGCATCCCAACAACTTTCGGATCTTCTCCATCAACCACGACTTCACCACCAAGACCCTTCTCATCAACTTCATCAACAATTACCAGCATAGGGGGATCTACGGTGCTCTTTCTACTCCTAGTCATCACTGCCATGCAATGCCCTTCATTCTTTAGGTTTTGAACCATTTTGCTTGGTAGAGTGCCCTTTTGACGTTGGTTAAATTGTGAAGAAACTTGCCCAAATTGCTATTCAAGTTGCTTAATTGCCACTGAGTGAGACTCTATTTTTTGGTTAATACTTGAAATGTCTGCTTTCATTCCCTTTAAAGTCTCATCTTGGGGGTCAGCTCACTTTAACAACTTTTCGAACATTTCTTCAATCCTGGAGTTGCTTGATCCGACATCATGATTGTGAGGTGGCACATAAGGACCATTCCTATAGCCCTCTCTTCTTTCACACTCTGTATCTGGCACTCTTTCTCTGTTATTGTATCCACTCGGCTATCTCTATACATCCCATCATGATTGAAGTTCCGACCTTGATTCCCAGAACCATGCCTCCAATAGTCCGAATTAGACCTTTGGGGGTTGTTCTGGGAACCCACCACTTAGTTGCTTAGAAAACATGCATCCTCGTTAAAGAATGGATCATCATGGGTAGGAGCCTTTGGAGGTTGGTTAGTGACTGCCTTGACATTTGGTTGATTTTTCTTTAAAACCAAGTCCATACTTGTGCAAAGTTGAGCAAGTTGCTCCATGATCTCTTCGTTTACCTTTGCTTGCTCATTATTGATGTTAACCATACAAGAAGGTTTCATCACACGTCTTTTCGTTGACCACATGCTCTATTTGTTTTTACCACTTACTCCATCCTTGCGGCTATCAATGCAAAAGGTTGGTCTAGGAACATGCCTCCCATGATTGTATCAGCACAAGCTTGACTATTCTAATCAAGCACCTGATAGAAAATCTCAACCAAGGCATCATCAACAATCTTGTGATCAGGGACCATTCTCAAGCATTTAGTAAACTTCTCCCATATTATGCTAATAGAATCACTCGACAATTGCTCAAAGTTGTTGATTTGGTCCTTGAGCTTCAACTTCTTAGATCTTGGGAAATATCTTTCAAGGAATACTCTCTGAATTTCAGCCCAACTTGTGATAGTACTCGGAGGAAGCTCGGACAACCATATAGCTGCATTGCTAGTCAATGACAGTGGAAACACTCTTAAGCCAACAGCATCAAAAGAAAGGTTATGTGTCCCTATAACACTCTTCCAAATAAACACCACATTTTAAAGATGACGGTGGGGATCCTCTAAAGGTAGTCCTGTGAAAACTCCATGGTTTTGGAGCATTTGGAGCAATCCATTTGACATTGTAAACTTAGTATCTGCCGGTTAAGGAAGTAGTACTATAGCGCTAGTAGCGTCCATAGTGATAGGGTTCAATCTATACCAGTTCCATCCATAAGTATTTGCATTGAAGTGCCTGAGTTATCGCCTGTTACCCCTTTGATGTTGATTCTCCTCTCTTCTAATAGCCTCATTCGTATTCATATCCTCCTCAACCTCGATATCATCATTCACTTGAGTCATTCTTCTTGGTAGTTGATGGATCTCTAAATTGAGTGGAGCTAAGGGATTGCCTTAGCTCCTTGTGTTGGTGCATACAACCTAGTGCAGCCTGCAAAAAAAAAATCAAACAATAAACAAAACAAAAGTAAAGTAGACGAGACTCAGGAAATCAATACTAGACCTAACTAATAGTGAAATTGAATAAAAATCTATCCATATTACTCGACAATAGTGCCATAATGTTTTTATGACATCTGATCTTCACGCTCCAATAAAAAAGCGATAGCTATCAACAATTAACCAAACAAAGGTTGGGGTCGAATCCACAAGAAATATAGGGCTTGACTACAAGACTTTACTACTAATTATTTAAAGCATCAATAACTAAAATCTATAAATAAGGGGGTTCTGATTCCAAAACAAAATAAAACAAACACTAACTATAATGCGAGGAAACACTCAATTTTGGGGACAACCTCGGAATTGTGTTCCCCATGGTTCATCGACTCGATTACTCTAGATAACATAAATACAATTGGTGATTTGCATGCAGGATGGTAACATAGGTTCTTCCATCCCTCTTGTGAAGGTGAAGGTCGAATGTCGCCATTGCACTTGGTCGGCAACCATGGCGTGCCAACTAACCATTAACTATTGTCCCAGTCAACCTCCCCTTGGTTAGGCTTGGTTGATTAGATGAGAACACATCAATCGAATTATGTTATTTACTTTCCTTTTCCTATTTATCACTACCTTGGTTAGGATTGTGATAGTAGGCAGGGTTTGGTGTTGGCCACCACCAAACAACAATAATAATGAAGTGAAATAGACAATACATGCAAAACCCTAATCATAGAAATACAAGAAACCTAGGTCATCTCAAGTCAACTACCCATGGTTCCCACAATCCCAAGTTGTGGGTGCTGAGCTACTCATGACTAAGGCAAAACACACAAAAATGCAAATAACAAACATAGTTGAGAGTTTTACCAACACAATGAAAAGTGAAGACACCACAAGTTGCAAACCCACAAGCTTAATAGATATCCAAAGTGTATAGCACAAGATTTTCAATCCCCAAAATGAGTTTCCCAAGAGAATATAATAAACTAAGATGAAACCCTAAAATATTATTGAGAGAATATTCAAGAGCAATTTTCTATGTCTACAAGATGTCAGATAAATGTTAACCTAACTTAAAGTATTTATAGTGTATACAAATAAACTCTAAAAATTATATAAAAAAGATAGCTTACAGCTGCCCAGATACGACTCGTATGGTGACCTACGAGTCATAATCAGGGTCTCATATCACGTTCTTGGTATTTTGGACTCTACTGCACGGCCCACTGGTATGAGTCGTTGCTTGGCCTACGACTCGTATGTTCATCTTATAGTCTTGGTCTTCACTTTTCGGTCTATCATTTTGGATCTATGATTCTTTCATGAGTCCACCTATACCAGTCATAGTGTCTTACGACCCGTAGGATTTCCTCGTAGGAGGAACCTCCACTTAGTAGATTTCTAATTTTTGGTCTTTATTTCTTGCTATGACATACCCTACGATTTGTAGCTTGAACTACAACTCGTCGGCGGGCTCGTATAGCCTATGTTTCAGCAAAATCTGTAACTTTTCTTCAAAATCGTGCCAATCTAACTATTCTTCAAGATTAACAGAAAAGCACATGAAAACCATAAAAAGTCACTTTAAGAACTCACAAAATCCCTTGTTTCAAGCACCAAATGTGTTGTATTTTTACAGCACATCAAGCATCGGCCATAACATTAGCCTTACCGAGGTGATAATGCACACTCATATCATAATCCTTACGAAGCTTTAACCACCGTCGTTGTCTCAAGTTGAGCTATTTTTGGGTAAACGCACATTAGAGACTCTTATGATCGGTAAAACATCAACATGCACCTCATACAAGTAATGACTCCAAATTTTCAAAGCAAATACCACGGCGGCCATTTCAAGATCATGTGCAGGATAATTCCTTTCATGCACCTTATGTTGTCTAGAGGCATAAACTTTCACTTTGACATTTTGCATCAAAACACAACCCAAAACAATTTGTGAGGCATCACAATACACAACAAACCCTTATAACCCTTCTAGTAGAGACAATATAGGAGCGGACAAAAATTGTCTTCTTTTGGGTCAACTTAGTCATAGGAGAAGCAATAGAAGAAAACCCACTTACAAACCTCCGGTAGTAACCGGCTAAGCCTAAGAAACTTCTAATGTCAATGGAGTCAAAGGTCTAGGACAATTTCTAACTACCTCCATCTTCTTGGGATCCACCTTAATACCATCAGCTGACACCATATGACCTAGAAAGGCAACCGCTTTCAACAAAAACTAACATTTTTCATACTTGCATACAACTTCTCCTCCCTCAAGATTTATTGTACCACCCTCAAGTAAGCCACATGCTTCTCCTCGCTATGGAAGTAGATCAAAATATAGTAAATGAAAACCACTACAAACAAATCAAGGTAAGGTATAAAGACCTTATTCATAAGATCCATGAAGATAGCCAGTACATTAGTCAACTCGAAGGACATAACCACGAATTCATAGTATTTATACCTAGCCTGGAAAGCCATCTTGGGAATGTTACACTCCCTCACTTACACCTCGTGATACTCGGATCGAAGATCAATCTTAGAGAAGTGACTAGCCCCTTGAAGTTGGTCAAAAAGAACATCAATTCATCGTAGAGGATACTTATTCTTTATAGTGACACCATTGAGTTGCCGGTAATCAGTGCACATTCTAAGTGAACCATCCTTCTTCTTCACAAATAACACCGATTCACCCTAAGGTGATTGGCTAGGACTAATTAAACCTTTCTCCAACAAATCCCTCAATTTCTCCTTCAACTCCTTCAACTCCCTCAGGGCCATACAATAAGGGGGAAGAGAAATGGGTTACGTATCGAGAAGGAGGTCTATGCCAAAATCTATTCCTGTTTCGGGAGGAACACCGGGAAGCTCGTTGGGAAAGACATCAAGGAACTCATTAACCATCGGAACTGACTCTATAGGAAGGACTTTGGATTCAACATCCCTAACCCTCACAAGGTGATAGAGACACCCCTTGGAAATCATCTTTTGGGCTTTAATGCAAGAAATTAATCTACCCTTGACCACCACACCATGATTCTCCCACTCAAGGATGGGTTCATTAGGAAATTGGAATTTGACCCTACGGGTTCTACAATCAATAGAGGCATAATATGCATGAAATCAATCCATCCCAAGAATGACATCAAATCCATCATATCAAATTCAACAAAATCACAAGGCAATGTTGTATGCAAAATGAAAATGGGACAATTTCTATATACCCTCTAGCAACAATGGACTTACCAACTAGGGTTGACACTTCATATGGCTCACACAAGAATTAAAGGTTAACATGAAAATTTTTGGCAACAAAAGGATAAATAAAAGAAAGAGTGACACCCGGGTCTATCAATGCATACACATTAAAATCAAAGACTTTTAACATATCAGTGACGACATCAGGCACATCATCTACCCCTTGCCTCCCTTGAAGAGCAAAGAACTAGTTCTGCCTTGGGGCACCACCTTGTTGATCTCCTCTTCCCCTAGGACCTGAATTTGCATCTTGGCCTTATGGACAATCATCTCTACCCTTGTTGCAATTACGAGGAAAATCCATCACCTTATGAACAACTTCACCACACCCATAACAAGCACTAATATCTTTCAAACATGGGTCATTGTGACCTCTACCATATCTTGGGAACATAGTATTAGGCACCACACCACCACCACCTTGGACCCTTGGGTTGTCCTTAGTAAACCTTCTAGTAGGAGCAGTGGAAGACCTTTGGCCTTGATGAAACAAGCCACCTAAAGGACTTTGGAATCTACCCTCATATCGGGCCCTCTTGGCCTCACCTATTCTCCTCTTTCTCAACTTTTCCCCCTCCAATTGTTCGACATAAGTCATGAGGCGAGACAAGTCCATATCACCTATCGACATGGCGGCATAACATTCTTCATTTACCAAAACAGATACACCCATCATAAACTTGTTCATCCTAGACCTTGGATCGGACACCAATTGTGGAACATATTTGAAAAGTTGGTTAAACTTGAGGGCATACTCCCTCACATTCATGGGCCCTTGCATAAAAAATCATGAATTCCATCATTTTGGCCTCCCTTATCTCAAGAGGGAAGAACCAGTTGAGAAATGTCGCCTTAAATTCCTCCCAAAGGATCACATTATTAGTTCCCTTCTCCTCTTTCCATTGGGTAAACAATATTTAGGCCACCCCCTTGAGTTGGTAAGCCGCCAACTACGCCTTCTATTCTGATCTAACACCCATAATAGACAATACTTTGTACACTTCATAAATAAATTCTTGAGGGTCCTCATCCACCTTAGTCCTATGGAACTCCGGTGGGTTCATTCTTATGAAATCTCTGAAAAACCCCAAAGATGTGCCATAAAAATGCTCATATTCATAATATCCATATATCTCAAAATTTGTATGTGAAATCTAAAATCCGACTTCATATTCGTGATCAGGGGGTAAAAACCTATCTAACACTTAGCCAAATATTTCATTCAAAGTCAAGAATATGAAGTCAAATTTTTTATATCATGCATGGATTTTGAGATATATGAAAATTATGAATATGGCATTTCAGAGGCACATTTTCGGGCACTTTTTGGGGTGTTTCAGAGATTTCACAAGAATGAACCCACCGGAGTTTGATGGGTCTAAAGTGGATGAGGTTCCTCAGAATTTATTGATGAGTTGCACAAAATATTATCTATTATGGGTGTTCGGTTGAAGGAGAAAGCAGAGTTGGTGGCCTACCAACTAAAAGGGGTGGCCCAAATATGGTTTACTCAATGGAAGGTGGAGAAGGGAAATGGTGATGCTATTATTTGGAAGGAGTTCAAGGCACCAATTCTCAACTGGTTCTTCCCTCTTGAGATAAGGGAGGCCAAAATAATGGAATTTATGAATTAAAATCAAGGGTCCATGAGTGTGAGGGAGTATGCCCTTAAGTTCAACCAACTCTCCAAATATGCTCCACAATTAGTGGCTGAGCCAAGGTCTAGGATGAACAAGTTTTTGATGGTTGTGTCTGACTTAGTAAATGAAAAATGTCGTGACACCATGTTGATAGGTGATAGAGACTTGTCCAACCTCATTACTTCTAACGAAAATTGGAGGGGAAAAAGTTGAGAAAGAGGAGGATGGTGAGGCCAAGAGGGTTCGTTTTGAAGGTAGATTACAAAATCCTAAGGGTGGCCGATTTCCACAAGGCCAAAGTTCTTCCAATGCTCCTAATAGAAGGTTTTCTAATGAAATCCCAAGCCTCCAGGTGGTGGTGTGATGCCTAATCCTATGTTCCCAAGATGTGGTAGAGGTCCTAATGGCCCATGTTTGTAGGATATTAATGCTTGTTATGGGTGTGGTGAAGTGGGTCATAAGGTGATGGATTGTCCTCGTAATCATAACAAGGGTAGATATGGCGGTCCACAAGGCCAAGTTACAAATGCGGGTCCTAGAGGAAGGGGAGGTCAACAAGG
Organism: Solanum ossicruentum; assembly: GCA_025774065.1. Classification (NCBI taxonomy): domain Eukaryota; kingdom Viridiplantae; phylum Streptophyta; class Magnoliopsida; order Solanales; family Solanaceae; genus Solanum; species Solanum ossicruentum. Next base: position 13,908 of record JAOTQR010125560.1, read on the forward strand.
TGGTTCCCTAAGGCACAATAGGTTCTACGCTCTTCAAGGGAGACAAGGGGCACAATAGGTTCTACGCTCTTCAAGGCGATGTCATCTCTGGTATGGTTAAAGTCTTTGATTTTGTTATGTATGCATTGATAGACTCGGGTGCCACTCTGTCTCTTGTTACTCCTTTTATTGCCAAAAAGTTTAATATTAATCCCGAATTTTTAAGTTAACTATATGAAGTGTCTACCCCAATTGGTGCACCCATTGTTGCTAAAAGAGTCTATAGAAATTATCTCATATTCAATTTTGCATAAAATCTTGCCTTGAGATTTTGTTGAGTTAGATATGGTGGATTTTGATATCATTCTTGGGATGGATTGGTTGCATGCATATTATTCCTTATTGACTATAGAACCCGTAGGGCAAATTCCAATTTCCTAATGAACTCGTCCTTGAGTGGGATAGTCTTGATGTGGTGGTCAAGGGTAGATTCATTTCTAAAAGGTTTCCCTATCATCTTGTGATAGTTAGGGATGTTAAGTCCAAAGTACTTCCTATAGAGTTGGTCCCGGTGGTGAATCAGTTTCTTTATGTCTTTCGCAATGAGCTTCTCAGTGTTCTTCTAGAAAGGGAAATAAAATTTTGCATAGACCCCCTTCCCGATACTCAACCTATTTCTAATCCTACTTACTATATGGTCCCGGCAGGGTTAAAGGAGTTGAAAGAGCGATTGAGGGATTTGTTGGAGAAGGGTTTTATTAGGCTTAGCCAATCACCTTGGGGTGCACCAGTGTTGTTTTTGAACAAGAAAGATAGTACTCTTAGAATGTCCATTGATTACTGGCAACTTAATAGGGTTATCATAAATAATAAATACCCTCTACCAAGGATTGATGACCTTTTTGACTAACTTCAAGGGGCTAATCACTTCTCTAAGATTGATCTTCTGTCCAGGTATCACCAAGTGAAAGTGAGTGAGTGTGATACTCCCAAGGCGGCCTTCTGGACTAGATATGGGAACTTTCTAGTTTTGACGCTAGAATGAATTTAGGTTACCTTTTATAACAACCCATCTTGAGATGAGAAGTCCCACATCAGCAAAACACAAGAGAGATGTTGGGTATATAAGTAAAAAGGATTGGTATATATATTATTAGGCGTCTTTTGGGATGAGCCTAGAGTGACAAATCCGTGATAGGCTAGGTCGAAGAGTGAACAATACTTCACAGTGTTGGACCAAGTCGTTGTAGGTGGCTTCAGAGCCACTCTTGTATCAGCCTTGTCGATGTGGGTTAGAGTTCAACTGAGTATAGGTGAATCTCGGTGAGGCGGGGCAAACCTTAGTATTGAGTCTAGGCGAATCCCATGCGATGGAGAAAACCTCAGCAAAGATGCTAAGTCCATAGAGGGAGTAAATATAACAACCCATCTTGAGATGAGAAGTTCCACATCGGCAAAACACAAGAGAGATAATGAGTATATAAGTAAAAAGGATTGGTTTATACACTATGAGCACCTTTTCGGATGAGCCCAGAGGGAAAAATCTGTGATGGGCTAGGCCCAAGAGTAGACAATACTTCATAGTGTTAGGTAAGGTCATGACATGCTTGTACTGAAATGAACCCTCTCTGCAACATGAAGAGGTCACAGATACTTTTGAAAATGTAAAATCTTAAGAAAACTTATTTTTCGATATGGTTGGACTAAAATTCGACAGAGATCATTTTCACATAATATTTTCTCCTGATTAAGAATCCGATCTCAAATTTGCCAAAAGAGTACGAATGATACGTTATGTAAGGAATCTTTCACAGGATCATCAGAATGCATTTTGAGAGGTGCTATAATATCTCTCCATTGGGAACATTCATCCTCGAATGGGATAAAGGTTAGCTGGAAGAGTAGAGTGCGTAACTAACAACTCATCCTGATGCAATAATGCAACTTTAAAGCATCTTTAGAAATCATTCAAGAGCATGTATGTATGTAGTATGACATAGAGAGATCAACACATGGGAGTTTGAAGGGATTAATTATAAGTAACTAAGTACCTTAGGCTTAAGTAAAAAGAAAGAGGTAAGGATATCGTTTCATCATGTCTGCCTCTATTTCCCATGTGGCACTTTTAACTTGTTTATTCCTCCATAGCATTTTGATAGATGCAACTTCCTTTCTTCTCAATCTTTTGACTTGTCAGTCCAAAATCTCAACCAGAATCTATTCATAAGTCATGTTTTCCTTAATAATCATATCATTTGAAGACACAATAGCATTTGGATCACTAATATATTTCCTCAACATTGAAACATAAAATAATGGATGAACCATTGATAATTCCATTGGCATTTCCAACTTATAATTTGCTTTACCAATCTACTCCAAGACCTTATAAGGTCCTACATATCTAGGGCTCAACTTTCCCTTCTTTCCAAATTGCATTATACCTTTCATGGAGATACCTTGAGATATACCCAATCATCTACATTAAACTCAAGATCTCTTTTTCTAACATCCGAACCTGACTTTTAGTGAGTTTGGACTATTTACAACCTCTCCCTTATAAGCCTCACTTTCTCCATAATCTCAAGCATCAAATCAGGACTAATCAAAGACATCTCTCCTACCTAAAACCATCCTACCGAAGACCTACATCTCTGCTCATATAAAGCTTTAAAAGATGTCATCTCAATGTTTTAATTATAGCTATTTTTGTATGCAAGTTCAATCAAAGGTGGATGATCATCCCAATTTCCCTTGATATCAAGCACATATGCCCTCAACATATCATCCAATATTTGAATTGTTCTTTTGGCTTGTCTATCCATTTGAGGATGAAATGGGTGCTTAACTTTACCTTGGTATAAAGACCTCTTCAAATTAATTGAGTACCACGATCCAAAATAATAGACAAGAGCACATCATGAAGCCTCACTAACTCCTTAATATACATCTTGGCATAATCCTCAGCACTATAGGATGTCTTAAACGATAGAAAATGGGTTGATTTCGTCATCTTATCCGCTTTCACCCAAATTAAGTCATGTTGATTCCTTGTATAAGGTAAACCCGTCACAAAATCCATGCTTACATCCTCTCATTTTCACATAGGAATATCAACTTCTTTGGCTAGACCTCCCAGCTTTTTATGTTCAACCTTCACATGTTAGCAATTTAGGCATTTCGCCATGAATTTGACTACATCTTTCTTCATGCCATTCCGCCAATACACTTCCCTTATATCTGTATACATTTTGGTGGATTTGGGATAAATAGAATACCGTGAGTTATGGGCTTCAGTCAATATCATATCCCTAATACCATCAACATTCAGAATACACAATCAGCCTTGATAACGAAGTACCCCATCTCCCCCTTGTGAGAAAACCTTAATCTTCTTATCAATTACCAACTCCTTTAACTCTACCAATGTTAGATCCTTATCTTGGGATGCCTTGACCATCTCTATTAGTGATGACTCCGCTAGATTTTGCACAAGAATACTACCCAGATGTGAATCACTCAACCTCACACCCAAGTGGGCCTATCAGTGCACATCCTTAACTAACTCCTTTCTTTCATTCTTAACATGGGTGGTACTACCCATAAAAACTCTACTAAAAGCATTAACCATAACTTTTGCCTTAATCGGGTAATAAAATACACTCATGTTAGTCTTTAAGATGCTAGTCATATCCTTTGCCTAAGGTTCAAGTCTCTTTCGCTAAACACATATTGCAAGCTCTTGTGGTCAATAAATATATCAACATGCACCCTACGAAGATAATGACATAATATTTTCAATGCAAACACAAGCACCGCCAATTCAAGATCATGAGTTAGGTAGTTCCTCTCGTGAACCTTTAAATACCTTAAAGCATATGCTCTAACCATGTCATGTTGCATCTACCTAGTCCCACATGTGAAGCATCACAATAAACAAAAAATACATCCAAACCTTCATATCAAAATATGGGCTAAAGTAAGGCAGTCTTTCCATGTTTGAAAACACTTCTCACATTTATCCGACCATTGTATTTTCACCTCTTTTAGGTCATCCCAGTCAAATGTGATGCAATAGAGGAGAATCCTTTAACAAATCTCCAAAAAGCAACTAGTATCTAAAGGAGACCATGGTTTGGGCCAATTCTACACCTCCATGTTCTTTAGATCAACCATAACACCATCACCGGACACAATGTGACAAAGGAATGCCACTTTCTCAACCAAATTCCCACTTGCAAAATTTGGCAAGCAACTACTTATCTCTAAAAGTTTACAAGACAATCCTTAAGTGACCCATGTGTTCCTCTTCACTCCAGGGTAAATCAATATATCATCAATGAATACCATCACAAATATGTCTTATGAAGGTTTGATTCATCAAATCCATAAAGATGGGGGGAGATTTTGTCAACCCAAATGTAATAACCAAAAACATAAAATGTTCATACCTTGTCTGAAATGTTGTTTTAGGAATATCACTCTCCTTCACCCTTAGTTGGTGATACCTGGACCGAAGGTCAACTTTGAAGAAATAACTTTCACCTTGTAACTGGTCAAATAGGTCATCAATCCGTAGAAGTGGATACTTGTTTTTAATTGTCACCTTATTCAATTGTTGATAGTCCACACACATTCAAAGTGAACCATACCTTTTGCTCTCAAACAATACAGGAGCACCCCATAAAGACACACTGGGCCTTATAAATCTCTCAATTGTTCATTTAGTTCCTTCATCTCCGCTAGTGCCATCAAATATGGAGGAATAGAAATGGGTAGAGTATCGGGTAGAAGATCAATGCAAAAGTCAATTTTCCTTTTGAGAGAATATCGAGCAACTTATTGAGAAAGATATCAGAAAATTCATTAACTATAGGTATTGAATCAAGAGTAGGAACTTCGAACCTTAAATCCCTAACCCGAATAATATGATATATGCATCCTTTAGAAGTTATTTTCCTAGCCATCATATAGGAGATGAATTTAAACTTGAACAACGAACTGGTTCCCTTCTACTCAAACTAGGGTCATTATGAACTTGGAATTTGACCCTATAGGTTCTACAATCAATAGAAGCATATGATGCATGCAACCAATTCATACCAAGAATAACATCAAAATCAATCATGTCAAGCTCAGCAAGATCACATGGAAGGACCATATAATTATAGGATAATTTCTATAGACTTTCATGACTAAAGCTGACTCACTAACCAGAGTATAAACTGAATAAGACTCTTTTAATACTTCAAAAGAAACATCAAAATTTATGGCAAGATAAGGAGTGGCAAAAAATAAATTTGCACTGGGATCAAGTAAAGCACATGCATCAAAATAAAAGACCTTTAACATACCCATAACCACATTGGGAGACTCCTCAACTTCTTGCGTAGCATGAAAAGCACAAAATCGATTGCCACGGGGTCCATCTCCTTGAACTTAGGCACCTTGTGGAACTTGCGCTCTTTGAGACTCTTGACCTTGGAGATGCCCTTCCTTCCCTTTGGTAATAACACAAGCACACTCAATAATCTTGTGCCCCATCCATACACATCCAGAATAAGCACTAGTACCTTTCAAGTAATCACTAGCATAGCCCATCCCATACTTAGGACACCTAGGAGGAATAGCAACGCCCTTAACAACATCACCTTGTATCTTAGGGGTAGGCACCCTATCCCTAGCAAACCTTTGATTAGCACCCTTAGATGACCCTTTGTCCTTATTAGAAATGGCCACCACTAGTTTTAGCATAAGAAAAACCACAATCAAAATGAGCCATATTGGACTTACCTCATCCTTTGGAGCTTTTCACTCTCTATTTATTCATCACAAGTCAAAAGCCAAGAAATATCCATCACTCTAACAAGTATTGTCATCTTACATTCCATCTTCACCAAATCAAGCACACCCAAAATAAACTTGTTCATAAGGGCTCTAGGATTGGCTATTAGAGAAAGAGCATACTTAGACAACTTTGTGAATTTGAGGTACTTCCTCACACTCATAGCACCTTGTTTCAAATTCATAAACTCCACCACTTTCCCTTCCCTTAGTTCAAGGGGAAAGAAATGATCAAGAAAAGGGCCTTGAAGACCTCCTAAACAATAGGCCCTTCTTTATCACGCCTCTCAAATTTCTATTATGTGAAAAATACTTGAGCAACTCCCTTGGGTTGGTAAGCCACCAGCTCTGTTTTCTCCTCGAAAGATACACCCATGATCTCCACCACTTTGTAGACCTCAGCAATAAACTCTTATGGGTCCTCGTTGTCATGACTCGGACCTAGGGCCTAGTCATGACATAGCGAATATGACACTTGAAAGCATCTCATCCAAGCCTCCTATTCGTATCATAAGCATTTGTAAGATAAAATAAGCATACATAAGAGAATACGCAAGAGGAAGTACATAAAGTGAGAATATCATAATTCCGATAAGGGATTATAATCAACTTTTTTGGTCCAAATCATGCCTCTACATCATAGATCTTGGAAAGGTCAATCACATAACTCACTAATTCACCCTCAAGATATACATCAAAGAAAATGATAAAGTCTCAACATGAAAGAAAGCATCAAAAGTGCTTATTCTTGAAGAAGCATGGAAACTCACCAACAAGTCTTCAAGCTTTAAGTCCACACCTATCCATAGAATGGAATAGGCATCTCGTCATCCTTCACTACATGGTTAGATTATGTAGGAAAAAAAGTATGTGTTAGTACGTGGCATATACTAAGTATGTAGGTATGGCATGAATCAAGGGATATCACAATAATATCAATATGCATAATCATAATCACTGAAATAAGGACACAATATGTATGAGCATGCAAGTTTGAAATCATGGGAGGAAGCATCATAAAATTCTTTTATAGTCTTAATATACATATGTTGAAATAGGACCATAACTGACATATAAGACCATGCGGACTGTTACATGGAATCATGATTTTTTCTCTACATCAAGCTAAGAGGAGTCTACTTTTCCAAGATAGACTCGATCCTTACCCTATAGGCTCTAGCCTAGCACGTTGAGAACCAACATTTGACCCCACCCTTTAGGCTCTATCCTAGCAAGGTGAGGGTCCATTAAAACTATACGGATTCATTAGTACACCTTTAAGGCATATATAAAAGCATAACCTATGATGGAACATAGTTATGGTACCATGGTATCCACCAAAGCCCTTTTGGTGCTAAGTCATATCCCACAGAATACATAAATCATGCATATACATAGCTATAACATAGTACATACTTCATTAAAATCATGCTTTCATAATTCATAAATAGTCATCAAAGCTTTCATAAAAACATCATGTCATAAGAATAGTCCATATACTTTGCATTTTATCGTAGTGTGGGTAGACATTCTCACCTTAATATTATCATAAACATTTGGGTTTTCATCACCCTATTTATCATAGCATCCTCATAGATTTCATAACATCATCATCATCATCATAAAATATCCTTTTACATAGTTGAGATCATAATCATGAAATTTCAAAATTTCAAGACTTCATCATAGGAGACTAGGGCTAACTATGGGTCCACAGACAACTGAGCCAAAATCATACAACTGAACAGAATTCATAGAGAAAACATGCAATTAAAGTTAAAATTAGATTATTGATAAAGGAACCCACATCAAGTGTCACGACCCAAGCCTAGGGCTTAGGCGTGACATGGCGAATGGGAACCCAAAGGGACCCCAAACATGCCTTTTAGCATATCATTTACACATCATTGGTCACGGAAGCAGAATTAACAACAATAGAAAGTATAAACATGGGTAAAGGGACTAAGGGAAATCTTTAGTAGCATAATTCATCAAAAGAGTCAAAGCTCAAGCATAATTTCATCAATTATCCAACAACACCTCAGAACATAGAATTGAGCAGGGACCATGACACTTTTCGGGCTCACCCTCATAGTCATAAGTATCTAAACAAAGAAAAGAGTCTTCACATAACAAAGAATCAATAGCTATTGTCCTCGGAGTTGAGGACTCTCCAAACTTGCTTGAAGAGATAGTACAAGCCATGTGGAGGAGGAGGATAATCAAGTGGATCTCTGGTTCCTGCATGGTAAAATCATGTAGGCATAGATTATGCGTTAGTACATTTGAATGTACTAAGTATGTAGGATACAATGCAACGAAAGATAGGAAACATAATCAAAATGCATATACTTAAGCAAGGGATGGTATATTAGCAACATGGCATGCATGATCAATGGTTGAAGTAAAACATGCTTATATGGAAACATAGTACATGTGTAGGAAGAGACCATCATCATAGACCAAGAACCTAATACTTGGAATCCAAGGCCTAGCACCCCCTTATAAGGTGACTAAGCTATCTACTCCTCAATTAGTAGTACGGGCCTAGCACCCCCCCACCCCGAAAAGGTGGTCAAGGTATATACCCCTCAACGTGGTAGTAGGGGACTAGCACCCCCCACAAGGTGGTCAAGGTATATACCCCTCAACATTGTAGTACGGGCCTAGCACCCCCCAACAAGGTGATTGAGGCATACCTCCCGCTCAACAAGGTGTGGTCACTTGCAACACTATAGATACTTTTCAAGAAATAAACACATACACATTCCTTTCATCATCACAAAGCCACTTAATTCATAATTCATGCAATAGACCTTCAATAACTCAAAAACTCTTAACTGGACATTTTATCAAACACTTGGTGGGTCTGTAATGCTAGTTCAAAATCATGCAATTCAAGAGTGAAATCATGTGAGAACAATGAATGTAAATCAACCCACCAATACTTGGTACTACCATCATGCAAGATACATTGAACCCCTCATCAAAACTCATCAAAGATCTAAGATTCATAGCACAAAACATGCTCAAACAGTCAATATTTCATGAAACCCCAACATAGTTCATAGTAAAATTCGTAATAAGAAGTACCCATAAATAAATCAACTTGAAAATATATAGTTTGCATAAAAAGAAAGGTTAAGCACCATGGGTGAAAGGACCCAATGATTGAAACCCACGTACCTCAACCTTGGAGATTTCCTTGATGAAGATTTGAATGAGAACTTGAAGCTTGAATGAATTCCTTAAGATCCGGAAGTGAGTTTGGGACACTTGAATTGGGTGAAATATTTGACTAAGTGTTAGAGAGGGTTTTGGGGA
>JAOTQR010125581.1:0-23050 GCA_025774065.1 Solanum ossicruentum
TATAGTCAACTCACAACACCATAGATGCTTTTCATGAAATCAACATATATATATATATAGAGAGAGAGAGATTACCTTCATCATCATAGTCATTTAACTCATATGCCATGCATTAGGCCTTCAACAACTCAAGAAACACAATCCAGACATTTTATCAAACACTTGGCGGGTGGGTAATGCTAGTGTAAGATCATGCAATTCAAGAGTAAAATTATGCAAGAAAATTTAATGTCAAACCACCCACCAACACTTGGTATACTCTCATGGAATATACATCAAAACCCTTCCTCAAATCTCAAGATAGATCAAAGATTCATAGCTCAAAACATGCTTAAATAGTCACACTTTTATGAAACCCCAAGATAGTTCATAGTAAAATTCATAATAAGTAAGACCCATAAGTAAATCAACTTAGAAACATGCAATTTATGTAAAAGGAAGCTTGGGCGCCATGGGTGAAAGGACCAATGTTTGGAACTCACATACATTAGATTTGAATTCATAAAAATAACTTGAGAAAGACTTGAGGCTTGGAATGGGGTTTTGAAATCCAAAACTTTTTCTTGAGTTTCCTTGAATTTGAATGGGGGATTTGAAAATGATTTGAGGAAGTCTTAGGGAGTTTTAGAGAGAATATTTTGGCAATAAAATGATGAACTTAAGATTTTGTGACCTTAAATGAGTATAAAAAGGTCAATCTAGAGCTTAGAAAGGGTGGGAAAGGACCAAAATTACCCTTTCTAAAAAGCTATCAAACGCATGTTATGGGCCCCATTATAACTCGTAAATAGTACTATGACCCATAGGACCCCTCACGTAACAGAATTATTGGAAGAGATGAGGCATTAAATTGGGCTTTATCGGGACCAATGCTACAAGCTTCCGGAATAGAATGTTTCAAAGGCAAATTCGTCGACTTTCAAAATCGTGAGTGCGGCCAGTTTTGAACTTCGGTGAGCCTACGCACCAGTTTCATTCCTACTGACTTCTTTTTCAAATACCCAAACCCCCGGTCCAGTCTGTCCGACAGTAAGGTGGAACCAATTCGAATTTGGATCTTGACATGTCGGTGGTATTCCAGTGTAATAGTTTGCTTTAAAGTCGCATTAATTAGGCTATCAAGTCTTATTCGAATTGTTTTATTTATAATTAATAGTTTAATTAATTGCTTTAAAGTCAAATTAATTATCTCAGTTTCATTAATAATTGCTTTCACGTGAAGTTGAATTAGCTCAGTATAAGACTTTCATTAATTGCTGGCCGGATAGTCAATCAATATGAATCGCCTTTGGGGAGCAGCTAGAGACAGTCCTTCTAAAACCATGTTTCCGGACCAACTGCCCTCTCAATGCTGGGAAAGAGAAAACCAACCCTAGCTCTAGGTTTTTTTTTGAAAAAGCATTCGTTCTTTTACCTTGGTTCATCCGAAAGTTGACTATTCCTACTATTAAGTAAGCAAGCTACCTTGGCAGTCACCCTCTCCTTTCAGTCTCATAAGTTGAACTATGTATGTTCAACGAATGTCTCACTACTTCGCTGGTATCCTGCACCTCGCTTCAACTGTGCCCCGGGTAGAAGCACGCCCGTCCAGTGTGCTTCTTTCAATGCTATAGTCCTGGGTCTCTTCCAGTGGTTCCGACCGCCACTGGAAAGACCCTTTCCTTTAAGAAATGATCAATGGAGAGGGGCAAGGGAGGAGGCTCCACTGAAAGGAGAGGGCATTTTTCGTTGATTACACCATATAGAAGTCTTGGCCTCAATTTTGAAATTTTTGGAAATTGCTATGAGCCCAAACTACAACTCATACCCCGACTCATGACCCATTACAGTGGTCCCATTTTGCAACTTTGCACTGGCATTCTTCAATAAAATGGCCGTAAATCTTGACTTCAAACTCTAAATGAGGTGAAACCATGTGCTTCGGAAACATAACTCAAAGGGATTTCATTTGACATGTCATGGGTCATCCAGTTCCAAGTTTGCTAAAAGTTATGCTCATTTAAATTTGTCCTTACATAAACCAACATCCAAAACTCAACTGATAGGGAAACCTTGAACTCATCTAAGTACTAGAAGTCTCCCATGACCCTAACACACTCCCCAAGTAAACAAATGAGGCTTTAAATATGGATATATAAGATCATGGAGGTACGGGGTATCACAACAAAATTTTGGATAAGGTACCTCATACACGAACCCCTACACGGGTCATGTAGCACCACACGGATCGTGTGGGGTCTCATGAGGGTGTTGGTCCAAAAACATTCTAATTATGGAATCACAATTTCAGGACTTGGCCAGTGAACATTTTTCTAAGTCTAATCTCACAGACAGCCATATGGTCCGTATGACTTCACACAGCCATCAGGCTTCATTGTTGGACCCCTGACAACTTTTTGAAGCTAGTTTAATTAATGGCTTTCTTGTAATTTTTGTTATTCCTAAGGGTTGTTTATGACTTTCTAATGTGTCCAAAACCCCTGAGAAGACCTATGCTACTCTATTGTTATTCAAATTCATTCCTCACACTTACAATATTCAAATTCTCTCATCTGAAGACTACTCTCAATGAGCCATTGGAGGATTAGCTTGGAGCTTAAGGAAGGATCTTCTTCTTCTTCAATCAATTTCTTGTTGATTCTTAATTATCTAAGGTATATGGGATTGATTCATTATCTCTTTCAACCATGAAGACTCCAAACCCTTTTGCTCTTTGATTTATGAAATTTAATCTTATTTTGAATATGAGTCTTTTAAATTATTTTTTATTTGATTCAATTGAGATATGAGCTATGTTTAATTGATGTTTGTAATGTGAATTAATCCCTAATATTTTGAATTAAATTGCTATTATGAAGATTTGAATATGCATTGTCCCCTTAAATGTTGGATTTTAAGCATGGGTAGTCTGAATTATGATTTATATGTGAATTTACTTATAGATTTACTTTGAATTCATATTATATTGTTGATTTAAGTTTGAATCTCTAATGCCCATGCTATTCTCTAATCATTCATGCCATATACATACATGAGCATTGGCTTTCATGAAGATATGAAGTGGATTATGACCCAAACATGTTTACGAATATGATTTTGATGGAAGTGTAGTTGTGACAAGAATGTGATCACATAATGTCTATGATATGGCGCTTTGAGCTACTTTGGATGGTTACACCAAAATGACTTATGTGAATGAGCTATTCTTATGCATAAAAGTATGAATTGAAGTAAGATTTGTCTCTTTAGCCCAAGTATATATGTGAGATTCTGAAGAATGATTGGCTTTTAAGCCTAAGTATGCATTGAAATGATTTGAAATGACGTGTACTACTTTGAAAACATGTATACATTTATGTGTTTTTATGGGATGATGACTTAGCACCGAGCGAAATTATGGGAGGGGGAATGTCTCCAAGGGTCCAACACCCAAGTGCCATAAGTATGTGCCAAACAAAAGTATTTGTTTTGTCACGACCCAAGCCTAGGGCCTAGACCTGACACATTGATTGGGAAATCGAAGGGACCCCAAATAAGCCTCTTAGCATATCATTCACACATCTTGATCGCAGAAGCAAAATAAACAACACAAGAGATATAAATAAGGAAAACGAGAATAAAGGAAGACTTGATATTTGTAAAAGAATAAAAGAGTCAAGCTTATAACATTAGTACATCAACTATCCAACAACACCTCTAACATGGAATGGAGAGGGGGCCAAGACACTTTTTAGGCTCACCCTCATAGTATCAAGTGTTCAACATAAAGAAATATCAAATAGTAAGAGTAGCATGGATAGTGTCCTCGGACTTGAGGACTCACCAAAGGTTATCTTTCGAAGTACCAAACTAGCCATGTGGAGGATGATCGAGAGGTTCTCCAGTCCCTACATGGTAATATCATGTAGGCATAGAGTATGCGATAGTACGTTTGAATGTGCTAAGTATGTAGGATGCAATGCAACAAGACATAAGCCAATATAGTCAAACTGCATAATCATAAGAAACGGATAAGTGTAATATCAATATGACATGCATGATCAATGCTTGAAGCAGAACATGCTTTGAAATCATATAAATTGCATACTACATATCACTTGTGAGAAGATACCATAATCAACGTAGACCAAGCAAACTACTACTTGGAATCCAAGGCATGTCACCCCCTCGTAAGGTGATTAAGGTATGTCAACCCTCAACAAGGTAACTGGGGCATGTCATCCCCCTAACAAGGTGATTAAGGTACGTCACCTGTCAAGTAGGTGATTGGAAATGTCACACCCCAACAAGGTGATTGAGGTACGTCACCCGTCAACTAGATGGTTGGTCATGTCATCCCCCAACAAGGTGATTGAGGTACGTTACTCCTCAAGTAGGTGATTGGGTATGTCAACCCCCAACAGGGTGATTGAGGAAACACCCCCTTAACAAGGTGATTAGGAATGTCACCCCTAACAAGGTGTGGTCTACTTGCAAAATCATAAATACTTTCATAATTCAATGTATACATGCAAGCCCTTAATCATCATAGAGTGAGTTGACTTGTAAATCATGTAATAGATCATCAATAACTTGAGAATCCTTATTAAGACATTTTATCAAACACTTGGTGGGTTTATAATGCTTGTTCAAAACCATGCAATTCAAGAATGTAACAAGATGAGTTAACCAAATTTAAAATCAACCCACCAACATAGTAAACAAACCCCAATTTGGGTATCATGAAATCCATCTCAAAAGTTCATCATAGTTCATAACTTTCATAGCTCAAATCATACATAGTCTCAAAAGAGAAAGATTATCTCATAGTATATGAAATGACCTAAAAATGCCCGAAATTGTGCCTCAGAAATGCCTTTGATTGTAATTTCCCTATATCTCAAAATTCGTGCGTGATATCAAAAATCTAACTTCAGATTCGTGATCGACGGAAAAAATTGAGTGAAAAATGGGTATAACCCCAATTTTAGAGAAATCGTAGCAAAAAATAATTTTTCAAAAATTATAATTTTTAGAGATAATCCACGCTCGAGGCACGATACGCCAGGGGTGGAGGCGTGATGCTCCAGGGGCATAGAGATGTGTAAGTTTTGCCAGCTTTCTGTGTCGGCCTAAAGCTTTGGGGCCTTGGGCCCATGCTCTCCTATGCATAAAAATACCTATCCTTATTCATTTTTCAACTCCATATTACTCAAGACACTCTCAAAACCATCTCTAACACTTAGTCAAATATTTCATCAAAATTCAAGTGTCCCAAACTCATTCCAGATCTCAAGAACTTAATTCAAGCTACAAGTTCTCATTTAAATCCACATCAAAGAAATTCCCAAATTTGAGGTATGTGAATTTCAACCATTGGATCCTTTCACCCATGGTATCCAAACTTCCTTTTTATGTAAATTGCATGTTTTAAAGTTGAATTATCTATGGGTATCCATTATTATGAAATTTGATTATAAACTATGTTGGAGTTTCATAAAATGTTGACTATTTGTGCATATTTTGAGCAATGAATCTATGATCTATTATGAGATTTGATGAGGGGTTTCAAGCTATATTGCGTGATAATTTTATGTGTTAGTGGGTCGATTTACCTTGAGTTTTCTCACATGATTTCACTCTTGAATTGCATGATTTAAACTAGCATTACATACCTGCCAAGTGTTTGATAAAATATCTTGTTAAGGATTCTTAAGTTATTGATGAGTGCTTATGAGTCAAGTGACTTTATGATAATTAAGATAATGTATGTAGGTGTTGAATTCATGAGAAGTACCTATGGTGTTGTAAGTTAACCACGCCTTGTTGGGGGATGTTATACCCAATCACTTTGTTGAGGGGGTGTCAAGTCTCAATCGCGTTATCGGTGGGTGGTAAGCCCCTACTACCTTATTGAAGGGTATATACCTCAATCACCTTGTCAGGGAGTTGTAAGCTCGTACTACCTTGTTAAGGGGTAAGTACGTCAATCACCTTGTCAGGGGGTGGTAAGCCCGTACTACCTTGTTGAGGAGTAAAAACCTCAATTGCCCTGTTGGGGGTGGTAAGCCCCTACTACCTTGTTGAGGCGTATGTACCTCAATCACCTTGTCGGGGGGCGATAAGCCCGTACTACCTTGTTGAGGGGTATGTACCTCAATCATCTTCCAAGGGGATGGCATGCCTTGGAGTTCAAGCAAAGCTTGCTTGGGCTATATGGATATGGTCTCTTCTTACACATGTAATATGTTCTATACAAGCATGTTTTACTTCAAGCATTGGTCATGCATTCCATATTATTATACTTTTTCATTACTTATACTAATGCATTTTGATTATGCTGCATATGTCTTGTTGCATTGCATCCTACGTACTTAGTGCATTCAAACCTACTAACGCATACTCTATGCTTACATGATGTTACCATGTAGGAACTGGAAACTCCTCATGATCATCCTCTACATGACTAGTTTTGACATCTTGAATATAAGCTTTTGGTGAGTCCTGAAGTTTGGGGACACTAGCTTTGCACTCTTTCTTTTGTTATCCCTTTATGTTGAACTTTGATACTATGAGGGCGACCGCGAAAAGTGTCTTGGCCCTTGCCCAATCTATAGTAGAGGTGTTGTTGGAACAAATTTGGGCTTTGACTCTTCTATGTTTTATGCTATCAAAGACTTCTCTTAGTCCCTTTATCCTTATTTATATGTTTCTTGTTGTTGTATTTTTCTTCTGCCACCGAGGATGTGAGGTTGATATGCTAGGAGGCTTGTTTGGGGTTCCTTCGGATTCCCCATTCGCTGAGTCATGTCTAGCCCTAGGCTTGGGTCGTGACAATATTATCTTAAATTAGATATTCATGCATAATAAATAATATTTGATAAAAACGCAACATAATTTATGCTCATAGTTCATAATAATAGATACCCATAAGTATAACAACTTGAAATCATGCAAATTTTCATAAAATAGAAGATTGGACTCCATGGTGAAAGGACCCAATTTATGAAACCCATATACCTAAATTTGGGGTTTCCTTGATGTAAACTTTGTACAAGCTTGAAGCTTGGATTGATTCCTTGAGATCCAATGTGAGCTTGAAATCCTTGGATTTGGGTGGGAATTTTGATCAAGTGTTGGAGAGGTTTTAGAGAGGGTTTTTGAGTGATAGAGAGTTGAAAAATGGCTAAGTATGGGAGATTTCACGTGTAAATGGGCATGGGGCCATGTCCCCAATGCCTTTAGACTGAAATAGAAAATTAAAGAAAAACCAACACTGGTCTATGATGGGTCTGCATCGTGGACCAAACACGTACAACTACTGATTTTTGAATAATTAGCAAAACTTATTTTTCACTATGGATCTTTTAAAATCCAAGTTATACCCATGTCCTATTCAATTTTCCTCCTGATCAAGAATGTGAAGTTGGATTTTCGATATCATGCACAGATTTTGAATTATATGGAAATTACGATTATAGGCATTTTCGAAGCACAATTTAGGGCATTTTAATATCTCCCCATTGTTAACATTCGTCCCCAAATATCAAAGAAACGTGCATAACAGAAGCAATCATAATGATTTCTGCCCTATATGAACAACACAAATACATTTAAAATCATTTTCAAAAATCTCAACATGAATGTCAAAAATCACCATAAACTTTACCATGAACATGAATGCATGCAAAATGACATAAGGGCTGGAACTTAAGACTTGAAATCATATAGGGGACTTAATTTAGTACCATCGGCTTGAGTAGAGTGGAAGAGATATGGATATTGCTCCCTTATGTATGCCTCAGCTTCCCATTTGGCACTTTCAACTTGTTGATTCCTCCAAAGGACCTTGACAGACGCTACGTCTTTATTTCTCAACCTCTTCACTTTTCTATCAAAAATCTCTGCTAGGACCTCCTCATAAGTCAAATTATCTTCTACAACACCCACAACATCCAAGGGCAATATAGCACTTGGGTTACCACACACTTTCTCAATATGGACATATAGAAGACCGGATAAACCATATTCATTCTCATAGGCAACTCCAACTCATATGCGACCTTACCCACTCTCTTAAAAACTCTATATGGACTCACAAACCTTAGGCTTAATTTCCACTTCTTGCCAAACAAGACCACACCCTTCACGGGTAAGACTTTCAAGTAAACCCAATCACTAACGTTAAACTCAAGATCTCTTCTCATCACATCGGAGTGTGACTTTTGTCTACTTTGGACTGTTTGCAGCCTCTCCTTATCAACCTCAAGTCCACCAAGACTTCCATGACCAAATCTAGACCTAGCAAAGCCATTTCTCCCACTTCAAACCACCCAACTAGGGATCTACAACAACAAACATAAAAAGCTTCAAAAGGAGCCATACCAATGCTTGAGTGGTAGCTATTGCTGTAAGCAAACTCAATGAGTGGAAGATGTTCATCCAACTACCCTTAAACTCCAAATCACAAGCTCTAAGCATATCCTCAAAAGTTTGGATAGTCCTCTCGGCTTGACCATCCGTTTTTGGATGAAAAGCCGTGCTAAGCATAACCTTGGTACCAAGACCTCTTTGGAAGGACCTCCAAAAGTGAGAAGTGTATTGAGCACCACAATTTAAAATAATAGACGAAGGCACCCATGCAATCTAAAAAACTCATGTATACATAACTTGGCGTAATCTTCGACACTATAAGTGGTTTTGATCGGTAAGAAGTGAGTTGACTTTGTCATTCTATCTGCAACAACCAAAATAGAGTCACAATGTTTCCTAGTCTTAGGCAACCCAACCACAAAATTCATGTTGATCTCCTCCCACTTCCAAGTAGGAATCTCTATACCTTAGCCTACGCCACTTAGCCTTTGATTTTTGGCTTTCACTTGTTGGCAATTCTGACATCCGGATATGAACTTGGGAATTTCCCTCTTTATACTACCCCGCCAATATACCTCCGTCAAGTCTCTATACATCTTTGTAGAACTGGGGTGAATAGAATAGGATGAATTATGGGCCTCTTTCAAAATTAATTCTCTCAAGTCATCCAAATTTGGCACACACAATCTACCTTGGTACCTAAGGAAACCATCTCGCCCTTGGGAGAAAACCTCCACTTTACCATCTCCCACTAAGGCCTTCAACCCTAGCAAGGCAGGGTAAAGATCTTGTTTTTCCTTTACCTCCTCAATTAAGGAAGATTTAGGACTATCAACCACCACCACACCACCATCATCAAGTTCATCCAACCTAAGCCCCTATCAAGCCAAGCGGTATACTTCTCTAGCCATCTCTTTGCCACCATCATTAACATGAGCTAGACTACCCATAGACACCCTACTTAGAGCACCAACCACAACATTAGCTTTGCCGGAGTGATAATGCACACTTATATCATAATATTTAAGGAGCTCTAACCATCTTCTTTTTCTCAAGTTTAGATCTTTTGGGGTGAATACATATTGGAGACTTTTATGGTCAGTGAACACATCGACATGAACCCTATACAAGTAGTGACCCCAAATTTTCAAAGCAAATACTATGACCACCAATTTAAAATCATGGGTGGGATAATTCTTCTAATGCACCTTAAGTTGCCTAGAGGAATATGCTATCACCTTACCATTTCACATCAAAACACACCCCAAACTAATTCTTGAGGCATCACAATACACCACAAATCCTTCCATCCCTTCCGATAGAGATAAGATACAAGTGGAGAAAAGCTTATCTTTTAAAGTTTGGAAACTCTAATCATATTCATTGGCCCACACAAATTTTTCCTTATTTTGTGTCAACTTTGTTATAGGAGAAGCAAATAAAGAGAATACATTTACAATACTCCGTTAATAACCCGCCAAACCCAAGAAACTCTTAAATCCGATGGAGTCAAAGGTCTAGGCCAATTTCTAATCACCTCCATCTTCTTAGGATCCACCTTAATGCCATCACCCGACATCACATGCCATAGTAAAGAAACCTCCTTCAACCAAAACTCACATTTCTCATATTAGCATACAACCTCTTCTCCCTCAAGATTTGCAACATTTCCCTCAAGTGATTCACATGCTCCTCCTCACTATGGGAATAAATCAAGATATCATCAATAAGAACCACCACAAACAAGTCAAGGTAGGGTTTAAAGACCTTACTCATGAGATCCATAAATATAGCCGATGCATTAGTCAACCCAAAGGATATAACCACAAACTCAAAGTGCCCATACCTAGTTCGGAAAGTCATTTTTGGAATATCAAACTCCCTCACTTTCACTTGATGATACCCATACCTAAGTTCAATCTTAGAAAAGTGACAAGCCCCTTGAAGTTGATAAAAAAGGTCATCGATACTAGGTAGAGGATACTTGTTCTTTATGGTGACTCGATTAAGTTGCCTATAATAAATTCACATCCTAAGAGAACCATCTGTTTTCTTCACCAATAACATTGGTGCACCCCATGGTGACTTGCTAGGCCTTATGAAGCCCTTCTCCAACAAATCTCTCAATTGTTCCTTCAACTCCTTCGACTCTACCGGGGCCATACCGTAAGAGGGAATACAAATAAGTTAGTATCAGGAAGGAGGTCTATACCAAAGTATATTTCCATTTCAAGAGAAACATCGGGAAGCTCATTGGGAAAGACATCAAGATACCGATTAACCACCAAAATTGACTCAATAAGAATCGGTTTGGATTCAACATCCCTAATTCTCATAAGATGATAGAGACAACCCTTGGAAATCAACTTTTGGGCTTTAAGGCAAGAAATGGATCTACCCTTGACAGCCACATCATGGCTTTCCCACTGAAGGACGGGATCATTAGAAAATTGGAATTTAACCCTACAGGTTCTATAATCAATAGAAGCATAATATGCATACATCCAATCCATTCCGAGAATGACACCAAAATCCACCATATCTAACACAACAAAATCACAAGGCGCGATTTTATGCAATATGAACACAGGACAATTTCTATAGACTCTTTTAGCAACAATGGACTCACCAATGTGGGTTGACACTTCATAAGGTTCAAAAAATAATTTGTGACTAACATGAAGCTTTTTGGCAACAAAATGAGTAATAAATGAAAGAGTGACACCCGGGTCTATCAATACATACACATAAAAATATAAAACCTTTAACATACCAGTGATGACATCGAGAACCTCATCCACCCCTTGTCTCCCTTGAAGAGCATAGAATCTATTTTGCCTTGAGAAACCCCTTGTTAGCCTTTTCTTCCCTTTTGACTTGTATTTGCCCTTTGGACTGGTGGACGATTATCTCTACCTTTATTTGAGCATGAGGACAGTCAATCACCTTATGATTCACTGCACCACAACTATAGCAGACATTAGAGTTTTTCAAACATGGGCCATTATGGTTGCTACCACATCATTGGCACATAGGGTTAGGCACCTTACCACCACTACCTTCGAATCATGGATAATCATTAGTAAATCTCTTATTAAGAGCATTGAAAGACCCTTGGACTTGGAACTTATGGCCTTGAGGAAATCCTTTTGAACCTTGGAAACCACCTTGAAAACGAGTTCTCTTGGACTCACCACTTCTTATTTTTCTAAAATTTTCTCCCTCTAGTTGCTTAGCATATATCACGAGATCGGACGAATCCATATCATCGACTAACATGGTGGTATGACACTCTTCATTAACCAAGTTGTACACTACCGACACAAATTTGTTCATTTATGATCTCATCTCGGCAACCAATTATGGGGTATATTAGAGATTTGGTTGACCTTGAGGGCATACTCCCTCACACTTATGTAAGCTTTCTTAAGGTTCATAAACTCCATCATTCTGGTCTCCTTTAGCTCGATAGGAAAGAACCGGTTGAAGAATGCAGCTTTGAACTCTTCCTAAGGAATAACATCATCATCATTCCTTTCCAATTTCCATTAGGTGAACTAAATTTGGGCCACACCTTTGAGTTGGTAGGCCGCTAACTCTGCTTTCTCCTCTGAATTGACCCTCATAACAGATAACACTTTGTACACCCCATTGATGAACTCTTGGGGATCCTCATTTGTCTTTGATCCATAGAGTTCCGGTGGGTTCATTCTAGTGAATTCCCTCACTCTAGAAGCCGGAGTGGGAGCATGAGGGGCTTGGACCCCTTGCTGAATTTGGTTGGTCATAGCACGAGCCAACATTATAATATCATCCCAAAATTTATCTTGGGCTACCACTCTACCTTGAGGAGCTTGAGGAATGGGAGGGGCCGGTTGCTCCTCGAGAGTACAAGATCTTCTTAGTCTCCCTTTTGGAATAAGCATGATTTAGAAGAGCAAAGAGCATTCGTTAATGGGGAAAAGCCTTACACTCACATATAAAGCACGATATAGACCATGAAGAAGTGAAACATTTCCTGAAACACCTCACAGCCTCCCATTCCTAGTTGTCGCATGCTTTATAACCATGAATAAGACTCTAATGGACGCGCTGTGTTGGATTACCATGTTTGTCATGACCCAAAATTAGGGTCTAGACGTTACATGGCTAATGAGAAACCAAACAATCCTCTTAGGATATCATTCAGACATCCTTGGTCGCGGAAGCAAAATAAACAATACAAGAGATATAAATAAGGGAAATAGGACTAAGGGAAGTATTGATATTTATAAAAGAATAAAAGAGTCAAGCTCATAGCATAAGTACATCAATTATCCAACAATACTCCAACATGGAATGGAGAGGGGGCCAAGACCTTTCCGGGCTCACCCTCATATTATCAAGTGTTCAACATAAAGAAATATCAAATAGTAAGAGTAGCATAGATAGTGTCTTCGAACTTAAGGACTCACCAAACTTATCTTCTGAAGTACCAAACTAGCCACGTGGAGGATGATCAAGAGATGCTTCAGTCCCTATATGGTAATATCATGTAGGCATAGAGTATGCGTTAGTATGTATGAATGTACTAAGTATGTAGGATGCAATGCAATAAGGCATAAGCCAATACAGTCAAAATGCATAATCATAAGCAATAGATAAGTATAATATCAATATGGCATGCATGATCAATACTTGAAGTAAAACATGCTTATAAATCATCTAACTTTCATAGTACGTATAACTTGTGGGAAGAGACCATAATCAACATAGACCAAGTGAACTCCTACTTGGAATTTAAGGCATGTCACCCCCTTGTAAGGTGATTGAGGTATGTCACCCCTCAAACAGGGTTATTGAGGTATATTACCCCCCCTCTCGAATAAGGTGATTGAGGTACATCACCCTTCAATTAGGTAATTGGGCATGTTATCCCCCAACAAGGTGATTAAGGTACGTCACCCTCACACTAGGTGATTGGGCAAGTCACCCCCTAACAAGGTAATTAAAAGCATTTCACCCCCTCAACAAGTTGATTGGGCATGTCACCCCCTAAAAAGATGTGGTCTACTTACAATATCAACTTACAATGTCATAAATACTTTTCACGAATTCAATGCATACATGAAAGCCCTTAATCATCATAAAGTTACTTGACTTGTAAATCATGTAATAGATCATCAATAACTTGAGAATCTTTGTCAAGACATTTTATCAAACACTTGGTGTGTTTATAATGCTTGTTCAAAACCATGCAGTTCAAGAGTGTAACAAGATGAGTAAATCAATTGAAATCAATCCACCAACATAGTAACAAAACCCAATTTGGGTATCATGAAATCTATCTTAAAAGTTTATCATCGTTCATAGTTTTCATAGTTCAAATCATGCATAGTCTCAACACAAAGATCATCTCATAGTATAAGCTTAAATTAGATATTCATGCATAATCAACAATATTTGTTAAAACCCCAACATAATTTATGCTCACATTTCATAATAATAGATACTCATAAGTAAAACAACTTGAAATCATGCAAACTTTCTTAAAATAGAAGATTGAACTCCATGAGTGAAAGGACCCAATGGATGAAACCCATATACCTAAATTTGGGGATTCCTTGATGTAAACTTTGTAGAAGGCTTGAAGCTTGGATTGAGTTCTTGAGATCTAATGTGAGCTTGAAATCGTTGGATTTGGGTGGGAATTTTGATAAAGTATTGGAGAGGTTTTTGAGAGTTTTGAGTGATATAGAGTTGAGAAATGGCTAAGTAACCATAATGCCATTAGACCAAAACAGAAAATTAATAAAAAACCAACACTGGTTCGTGATGGGTCCATGTCACCGACCAAACGCGTACAACTTTTGGTTTTCAAAAAATTAGTGATAATTATTTTTCTCTATGGGTCTTCTAAAATTCGGGTTATACCCATTTCCCACTCAATTTTTCCCCGATCATTCAATATCATATATGAACTTTGAGATATATAGAAATTACAATTATGACATTTTCGAAGGATAATTTGGGGCATTTCATGTTTATGTTTACTTTTATCGAAATGGGAGGCCCGTAAGGTATGGTTACAATTATGATATGATAAAGTAAATTCCCTTTCCTAAATGGGAGTGCCCGCAGGTAAGTTTATATCTCCGAAATGGGAGGCCCATAAGGAGAAGTATGGTCTACCTTTGACAAGTAGATCACCTCTTATTCAGTGTGGGAAAGACACTGAAATTCCATGTAATAGGTCGCATGGTCTAGATGTCGGTTGAGGTCTCATCCTCTCTATGTTGAAATACTAAAGCATTTTATGCATCATGAATTTCATGGTATATTTATATGTTACTCTTCTTTGGTTATATACTTCTTTCTGTATATGTGCCTTTCTCATCTAACATTGATTGTAGGTTTAACGAGTTCATATGCATTGCATGCCCACATACTTAGTACATTCAAATATACTAATGCATACTCGTTTCCTACATAATCTAACCACGTATGAACCAAAGATTATCCTCATCCACCTCTTGACGGCTAGCTCTGATTGTGAAAGTTGTTGTGCTGAGTCCTATCATCCAAGGACAACCAACCTTCCATCTACCTACTATGTTGCTTCTGCTTATGTTTCTTTACTTTAAGGGTGAGCCAAGGACATGTATTCCCCCTTTCTAATCTATGACTTAGAGTCATTTTTGGATAACATGTGTACTTTTGTATGAATTTGTGCTATGGCACGCTATTTGTTTATGGAGATTGTGATTATGGCTATCAATTAAATGTTGATGTGTGATGATATGTTTATGATGAGATGGGAAATATGTAAAGTCC
Source organism: Solanum ossicruentum (assembly GCA_025774065.1). Classification (NCBI taxonomy): domain Eukaryota; kingdom Viridiplantae; phylum Streptophyta; class Magnoliopsida; order Solanales; family Solanaceae; genus Solanum; species Solanum ossicruentum. The sequence continues at coordinate 15,166 of JAOTQR010125581.1, forward strand.
TTACTCCCTTCCATCCCTATAACATGAATCATACTTACTCATCCCTTAGTTCTTATGTGCTATGTGCTATGTGGATCATGCTAATACCTATCCTTATGATATTATCCCCATAGCATGAGTCATACTTTTTTGTCTCTTAGAACTATGTGTTTACTACTTCATTATGTGCTTTTGAATCGATGATGTGAGTGTGGATGCTTTAAGGCTTGTTTGAGGAGCCTCCGCTTCCTATTCGCTATGTTATTCCTAGATCCTAGGTACGAGTTGTGACACCTACCTAGCCTGGTTGTTCACAACTTGAGGTAGTATGGAAAAAGTAGTCCATAACTCATCTTGAGTAACTGGTTCCCCCATGGGCTCTTGGGGAATAAGGTCCTGATCAACAGAGGCCTATCTTGGTTGAGGGGTTCATCTTAGAGGCATATTCTGTAAGGGAATCAAGGAAATTTGTTAGAGTTAGTAAAACTGAAGACACATTTCATAGAACGATATGAACAGTGAAAAAAATTACATTTTCTAGAATGCCTCAGAGCCTCCCATGCATAGTTATGGTGCACTTCACACCCATGAGTAGGACTTTACTTGACACAGAATGTTGGACTCAAAAGATAGTTTGAAAACCTTAGTCCTCTAACACCAATCTTGTCATGAGCCAGGCCTAGTAGGTAGGTGCAACATGTCTAATGGGAACTCAAAAGTCCCCAAACAAGCCTTATAGTATCCATTCACACATCATCAGTTCGAAAGCACAACTTAAACATTATAATGTGATACGAAGGGATTTGGATCTTAGGACACAAGCTATGGGATAAGGGACATTGGACTCACTTCCATACAATTTCAAAAAATAAGTCTAAGGGATGAAAATTTAACACTCAAGCTATGTGCATAGGGAACCTGGGACATGCCCTCATACATTCAACAACAAGCAAGTATAAGGGGTAGGATTCAAAGCACTAAAGCTATTGGAGTAGGGACATAGGAAGATCAACATCTCATCAGCTCATCATATCAACATCAACGTAAAATAAGGCATAAGATTATCCCCCAAAGTCATAAGAAATAACTAGGCTTATACATAGAGTTTCATGATGTCCAACAATGCCTCTAAGTCATAGAAAGGACAGGAGCTAAAACATGTCCTGGGCTCACCCTCAAAGTAAATACATAGGATAATCATAAAATAGCATAGGTAGATAGAAGGTAGGTCTTGTATATGGAATAAAGGACTCACCACAAGTAAACTTCCACAAATCAAATCTAGTCATGATGAGGTGGATGAGAAAAGTCTTTGTTGCAACATGATTAGATTATGTAGGTAAAAAGTATGCATTCGTACGTCTGAATATACAAACTATGCAGGCATGCTATGCACATGAACATGATGACTTATATTTCAATGTTAGATGATGAGGACACACACATATATATGTAAAAAGAAGTATATATGAAAGAATCTCATAATAATATGCCTTAAATCCATGATATATAGATCATAATAGTTTAAACATGATGTAGATGGGACCTTTACCGACATATAAGACCATGCAAGCCATTATATGAAATTCAGGTTTTGCCTCTACATCAGAGAAAGAGTATACTATTTGCCAAAGGTAGCCTATACCCTCACTTTATGACCTTGCCTTTTCGGTGGGTGGGGGTACATATATCATTATCATTATCCCTTAAAGGGCATAAAGATGAACCTGTGGTCGCATGTAGTTATTCAAAAGGCCAGATTTACATAAGGACTCTTGGGGATAGTCTCCCACCTCTAATCTCATTCAGTGCTAAGTCATAATCCCATAGGTATACATTGATATACATATGCTTAATATAGGATTATAAGTATTTTCAAACCATATACATGCATACATGCGCTTAAGAGCAAAAACATACTTCATAATCATGCATTCTTGGACTTAAAATCCAAATCATACTTCCTAATCATGTATACTTGGGCATAGATGCAAAATCAAATCATAATTATACATTCTTAGGCTCAAAGGCCAAATCATACTTCATTTCATACTTTTATGATAGGAATAGCTCACTCATACTTATACATAGTGGTGTATACACATCCATGGGGCTTAAAGTGACATCGTAGACATTAGGTGACTAAATTTTTTGTCATGACCATATTTGTCATCAATGCGTGTCAGACAAACTTATTTAAAATTTAAAATACCAATATTTCCCTCGACAACTCCAAATATTTTGATGGGACCATTTCTACCATTAGTTTCACCATTTGAAACTACTGGAACTGTCAAAATTTTGATCCGAGCTTCCAAACTTTGAATGTTGACCAAAGTCGAACTTTGATTTTGAAAATAACTAAAAATGCAATTTTGAGCCTAAAACCTCATTTTAACTTGGAATTCAGTTCTGTAACTTCTCATAGACTAGCTTCAACATTCCAGAGCCAATAGCATCGATGGATCTCCGATATGACACCCAAAACTCAGAATGGTACAAAACTCACTTTTAAAAACTTAAGCTTCTAAAAGTTTCAAAACTCATATTTTCAACTTTTAAACATAGTATTTTAGTTCCAACAACACAGATAGTTCAAAGTAGTCCCAAAGCAACTTACTAAGGGGTAAAATAGTAATTTTCACAAATAAGCTAAAAAATGACCAATCAGGTTATTACATCATTTACCACTAAAAATAACATTCATTCTCGAATATAATGGAAAAAGGAGTACCTGAACTCTAAAAAAGGATAGAATATTTGTCCTGCATATCTAACACCAACTTCTAAGTAGCCTTATCAATAGAATGATGTTACCACTGAACCTTCATTGAAGGTATATCATTGGATCTCAGCCTCCAAACCTGCCTATCCAATATAGCTATAGGCTCCACATAAGACAGGTCTGGACCCAACTCAACTAAATCATAAGAAATTACGTGGGACTAATCAGGAATGTACCAATAGAGTGTGTAAACATGAAAATAGGATGAACAACTAATAATCCTGGTGGTAAGGCCAACTCATAGGCCATATCGCAAACCCTTCTCAAAATCTCAAAGGGGCTGATGAATTTAGGATTGAGCTTGCCCCTCTTATCGAATCTCATCACACCCTTTATTGGTGAAACTTTAAACTATACACAGTCACCAAAAGAGAACTCGAGAGGCCTAACACTCCTATCGGCATAACTCTTCTAGCAACTTTGAGCTGTCAAAAGTCTACTTTGAATTAGTCAAACCAGGTCCATGCCATCTTGAAGCAAATCAAAACCCAACACCTTAGCTGAACCAGAATTAAACCATCTGATTGACAATCTAAACCTGCAGCTATAGAAGGACTCAATGGTGCCATCTAGTTGCTAGAGTGGTAACTATTTTCCTCCAACACCTGAATGGTCCGCTCGGACTAACCATCAATCTGGGGGTGAAAAGCTAAACTAAAATCCAACTGAGTACCCAAACCAGTCTATAGCTCTTGCTAAAAGTGAGAAGTGAACACCAATACTCTGTCTGATACTATAGAAACTAGTACCCCATGAAATCTAACAATGTCTCGAATATACAATCTAGCTAACTGCTCTGCATTGTAGCTAGTCTTCACCTGTATAGAGTGAGCCAACTTGGTCAAACAATCAACAACCACACAAACTGATTCTAACTTTCCCAAAGTAATGGGCAAACCTATAATAAAATCCATATTCACCCTCCCTTTTTTCCATTCAGGGATGGGCATCCTTCACATCGATCCACTAGGCTTTTTTGAACTCATACTTGACCTATTGGCAATTCAAATACTTTGCAATGAACTTCGCTATGTGTCTCCTCATACTGAACCACCAACAATGTTATTTTAGATCATTGTACATCTTTGCAACACTTGGATGAATAAAATACTTAGCACAGTGTGCTTCTTTTAATATCAATCTCACCCAATCCCCTAGCTTAGGCACACAAACTCTATCATTAATCCTCAATGTGCCATCAGAATCAATAATAGCTTCCTTAGATTCACCCCTCAACACTTCGTTATGAATCAAATCTAATTTGGGGTCGTCAAATTGATAAGCACAATCTGATCAAGCAAGGAAGATTTAGTCTCTACAAAGGCCAATATACTTTAAGGAGGAGAAATATCTAACCAAACCATCTTTCTGGCACTAAGAAGGAGAAATATCTAACTAAGCCATCTATCTGGCAAGAGACTAAACCTCTAAATCTAAGGGACTCTCCTCAACACTCAAGAATGCCAAACTCCCCTTACTAGTAGCTTTCTGGCTCAAAGCATCTTCCACCATATTAGCATTCCCGCAGTGACATAGAATAGAGATATCATAATCCTTAAGCAACTTTAACCAAATGTTATATCTCATGTTCAGATTAGGTTGATAAAAGATGTATTTGAGACACTGGCGATTGGTAAAGATCTCACAATGCACCCCATAAAGATAGTATCGCCAAAATATCAACACGAACACAACTGCAACCAACTCCAAGTCATAGGTAGGGTAGTTCCTCTCATGTACCTTCAATTGTCTAGAAGCATAGATTATCACCTTCTCTCTTTGCATTAATACACAACCCAAACCTATGCCAGAAGCATCACAAACACTACAAAGGATACTCTCTCCTTAGGAAAAACAAGAATGGGTGCTGAAGTTCATCAATCCTTGAGCTTTTAGAAGCTTAGCTCACACTCATTCGACAATTGAAATGCCACATCCTCTTGAGTCAGCCTAGTGAACAAGGCTGATATAGAGGAGAATCCTGAACAAAATGTCAATAATACCCCCACCAAACTAAGGAAACTCTAAATCTCAGTCACTGAAGTTAAGCTATCCCACTCATGAACAGTTGCTATCTTGACTGGATCAACTATAATACCATTCTTTATCACCATTTGCTCGAGGAATGCAACTGACTCAAGCCAAACTCACACATTGAGAGCTTTGCTAACAACTTCTATTCCTTCTATCTCTGAAGTACAATCCTTAAGTGTTGAACATGATTGACATGTCTCTTAGATTAAACCAAGATATTATCTATAAACACCATCACAAAGATGTCCAAATAGGGTTTGAACGCTCAGTTCATCAACTTAATAAAAGCAGTTGGGGCATTAGTCAACCCAAAGTACATAACCATGAATTCATAATGCCCATAGCGGGCCCTAAAAGCATATCTTTGAGATGGATTTTGCCCAGCTGTTGTCAGATCAATTCCCATTCATTCTTTAATGGTATAGGGAATGGGCAGAGCTGCGGCTATCAGGAATAGGACGCCCCAAGCCAATGGTGAATGAAAAGCACCTTTCTTCAATCTTTCAGGAGCAATCGTGTGGTTTTCCCAAGGATCGTCATGGAAAAATCTTTCGAAGAAGCAAGGCTCGTGACCTCGCTCCTCTCCCTAATCCGGAAAGATTGTATGTCAATGTTCCCAGGGTAGGAACTTAAGTTTTGAATTCAACTCACTTGGTGCCCCTTAGAACAAAATAAAGATAGAGTCCCTACATCGATTGGACTGAACAGAGGCTTGCTTTTGCCTAGTAGTGAGTTCCACTTGATCTTCTGCCCAATTCCCCATTCGGAGTAGTGCGGGAGACTAGGGAATGGGTCGACTGAGACACCGCCCGTCACAAGCTGCGAATTGAATCCTTCTTCTTCACAAATAATACAAGAGCACGCCAGGGAGATATAATCGGATGAATAGATCCTTTCTTCAACAAATCTTCTAATTGTTCCTTCAACTCCTTCAATTTAGTCAGGGCCATCCGATAAATGTTGACCATATCTAATAATATGAAGTCAACAATAAATATCTCACCCTATAAAAGTCATAACACAACCTCGATATACCCAATTCACCACTAATGACTCACCTACTAGGGTGGAAAAACAAATAGGCTCAAAAAGTGGCTCTCATATAATATTAATATCAGAAGCAAAATAGGCTGACACATAAGAATAAGTGGAGCCTAGATTAAATAAAATTGAAGTCGAATGATGGCATACCAGAACTATACTTGTGATAACTACATTAGAGGCCTCGGCCTTGGCTTTATCTAGGAAAGCATAAAAAACTCTAAGCCCACAACTAGCTTATAGGCTACCATGAGCACCATTTATCGCTATACCATAACCCCTTTTGGTACCACCCCTCATATCCTAGGGTGTGTCCCTGGGCGCTGGTGCTGGAGTTGGATGAGCTGGCTGAGAACCTAAAGTCTAAGTTAGAGGTGTACGGTCAGGACAATGATAGCCCAAGTGCCCGATCTCATCACAATGATAGAAGGCCCTGGTCTCCTACTTCTTAGATGGTTGTCCAAACAAGCCACTACGCTTGGGTGGACCAATAGAAGTATCATAACCCATCTGAGTAGATCAGGGTCTATCAACACTATTAAAAGTTAGGATAGCTATGTGGACGGCCCGACCCTAATGACCCTACCTTTGAAACTCTCTGTCATGCTGTAGGTGTTTCTTAAACTGGTCATGCTGACGGAACCTCTTCTTGTCACTCTATCTCTTATGCTTGATGTGTTAGCGTGATCTACTACTATCTGAAATATGCCACCAGCCAACACTAAGGAAGCTATAGCCTCCTGAAAATACCCTGTAAGTCCCTTGACAAATTGGCAAATCCTCTAAAACTCAGTCAGAATACTGGAAAAGACATATAGGGGCAATGTATGGAATCTAGCCTCAAAGTCCAAAACTAATATATAACCTTGCTGAAGTCTACAAACTCATCCTAGTGACTATCCCAAAGGCTATATGGTATGAAACACTCCAACAATACCCATATGAATTGCTCCCATATCATGGCTGGAGATCCAAGAGGTCGACATGCCAATACTAACCTGTACCATTCCTTAGCTAGGCAATGAACTGATAAGAGATATAAGCAACTCCATGTGACTCAACAATGGCCAAGTTATGTAGCTGATCCTAACACTCTGATAGGAAATCTTAAGCTCTATCATTGTGGGGCCCATCAAACCTTGGGGCAGCCATTTATACAAATTGCTCAATGTTTTTCTACTCAGTTATGGATATGGCTGGGCTGGATGTATGATAAACAAGTATGGTGCAATAGATGGAGCAATATCCAAGCTCTGAAGCTGTGCACTCGAACTCAGCCTAGATGTCTTGGGCAGAACTATAACTGTCATAAGAGAATCTGCTGGAGCTAAGGAAGGACCCAAATGAATCATAGCTGGCTTAGTTAGAGCTTTTAAAGGATCGGTTGACATCAATATCTATATTAATATTACCAGAAGGGAATGATGGGTTCACAATGTATTTTGATGCATTAAGGATTGGGTTGGATTGTGTGTTCATGCAAAATGGTAAAGTGATTGCCTATGTTTCATGAAAGTTGAAGTGCATGGGAAGAATGACCCAACCCATGACTTTGAGCTTGCTGCGGTGGAGTTGGGAAGCCAAGTTGATTTGAGCACTACTTTTCACCGAGATTGATGGACTGTTAGAGTGCACTATACAAGTTATGGATGATATTTTATGAGCTTCAGTGTTAGAGTATGGAGGTTAGTGGGACCAATTTTTGCTATTAGCTGAGTTTGCTTATAATTATAAGTAAATTAATAGTATTCAGATGGTCCTATATATATATATATATATATATATATAAATAAAAGCAGGTATCACAACAATATTCATATGGTCCCTTTCATATATATATATATATATATATATATATAAATAAAAGCAGGTATCACAAAAATATTCATATGGTCCCTTTCATATATATATATATATATGTGTGTGTGTGTGTGTGTGTGTGTGTGTGTGTGGGTGTGTGGGTGTGTGTGTGTATGTGTGTGTGTGTGTGTTTGTGTGTGTGCACACGCACCCTAGTCATCTAACAATGAAATATAGGCTATCCTG
>JAOTQR010125592.1:0-23049 GCA_025774065.1 Solanum ossicruentum
GTGTGTGTGTGTGTGTGTGTGTATGTGTATGTATGTATGTATGTATATATACACAGATTAAAAGATATTCAATATGACTATTCTTTAATAAAAATACAAAAAGTTCCAAAACAAAAATCAAAGAATTAACCAAATAGGGATAGTGGGTGTGTAAATTCGCATATCTATGTAAATACCAAGTGAAAATAATTTAATTTAACCAAATAATGCAAGTGGGCATATGTATCCGCATAGCTAGAATTATAATTGGGTTTTAGGGTTAAAGAGGAAATATGATGAGACAAGTTTCACTTTCGTTAAATCCAATGGGATTTATATTTGTTGTCGCTGATTTTCTAGTTTTACCCTTTAAGATAATGAGAACAACCATTCTATCACTTAATTATTTACCCGTGGCTCAAAAGTTTTATGGTCATTTATGAAATTTTTTCATATAATAAATATGATCTTCACTATTTTCCTTCTATAAAAACTTGATTTATTGCTCATTCTCTTCTTTGGTCTTTGGTATAAGCGATAATCCAAAATGGTGAACAACTAGAGCATCAAACGTAAGTTTTTTCTCCTTTATAGCTCTTTGATTTTCTTGTAGTTCTTTTACTTTGTGAAGGATCAATTGAATTCAGTGACTCATATACAAATCAAGAATAAAAAGTCACTGATTCATGTTTGTAAGTGTTTTTTAAAATTAGTTTTATATGCTTGAAGAATTTTATTTAGCAAAATTTGAAGGAAAACAGATGATTTCTTTGTTATGGGAAAATAAATTCCTACATTGCTATGTTTTAGAAGATGTCAATTTTGGGCCTCTAGCTAATATGTTTGGGTTTGATGGGAACTTAAGGTATATGGTTATTTGGTATTTGGTTTGCTTCTTTAGCTATAATAAATGTAATTATTTTTAGCCATATTTGTAGTTATAATGATTTAATATTTGATTTAGAAAAAAAAAGATATGTAGAGATTTTAGTCTACAGGAAATCTAGGTATGTATATTGGAGTGGCATCTTTCACTAGTTATGGGCATGTATTTTTCACCCTTCTTTATAGAACTTTCCATAAAGACCTTTCTATATTTTCCTCTCCTTCTCCTAGACATATTACATCTCTCAGATGGTATAATTGACCTCAACTTTGTGATACATCTATAAGTTCAAATGCTCTCCCTCATTATACATATCTTGCATATTGTAAAATGTAGTTGATTTATATGAACTTATAAATTTCAGCATCTGAATAAGAATCTGTATGCACTCAAAACACCTCAAGTTTCTTTTCCGTCCTGTAGTCCAAAACATATAAGAAGGAATAATCCTCCATATCATTTTCATCTACACATTTTCTTTTAACTACATCCAGCGGTTGATGATACCCTTAAAGATTGCTAGAATGGCCCATTTGAACGCAATGTTGGAATAAGTATGTGCTATCCTCAATTCTCTTTGAGAGGCAACATCTTGTACATGACTATAAATATCTTTTCGATAAATGTATTTGTGTCAACATATATTATGAGCACTATCCAACTAAAATGTTTGGCCCTTTAATTATTTTTTGAGGCCATGAAGAAAACCTTCCTGTCGCTACCCAAAAATTTTTATGATGTACATAGAAAATTCCATTTCATTGTCCTTATTCTCAACATCATACCATACTTAAGTCTTACAGCTAGAATCAAAACTTATTGACCATTTAAGTTTGCATTCTACCTTTGTTTGGTCTAGTTAGAGTTTTTTCATAAGGTTTGAGACATATATCCTTTCTTGACTGAATTGTTGAAATTGAGGGGTCATTTGGTAGGGTGTATTGGAATAGTAGATGAATTAGATATATTAATAATGTAGTGATTAGTTATGCTGAAATTATTTCTTATACATAATTTTGTCTTTAACAATGTATTAAGCCTTGATATTGCTAATACCGTGGATTGCTATGTATAGGTTATGCATACATTGGAAACATTATCAAACAAGTTATTAAATAATATCAAGTCTAATATATGTAGACATATATGTGCATGCCAATATTTTCAATAATTTTATAATAATTGCTTTATCTTACTTGTTACCATTCTGCTTTAATGTTATCTTTGTGGAGTATTGCTTATTTTATTAACAATAATGGTCACTTATTTTTAAATATATTATAGGTTTGTCAAGTTATTATCTTTTCAAAAGCTGATTGCAAGAGTTTACCCAGAAAGTTGGACATCATACCCCTATTTATGAGACTATCAAGAAAGGCCCTCCTCATGAGTCTACACTTGTGTCAACAGTTATTGTAGACAATGTTAGATATGGTTTTCTACCTAGATTTTACAATCACAAGGTGGTAGAGGAATCATCTGTTTAAGTTGCATTCATGAGACTTGGAAAGGTTGAGTCAATGCAAAACCTTCCTCAGCCAGCAGTAATTTGCTTTAACATTCATCATTCGAGACAAAAGAATTGTTCTTCTACACTCATATACATTATGATCTTAATTGTTCTTTCTATCTAGAAACTGAAGTGTCCTATTTTTCTTGTGCAAATACATGTCATTTTTCAAGAAACAATTGGCCATTTTAATATCTTAAACTACTGTTTCCTTAAAAAATTGTACCTTCCAGGTAACTTGTCCCATTTGAATTTAAACCTGCAATGGCGAAGGACTTCAATACGATGGCCAGCCTCTTCATGCTAATAAATTACCTAGGCCAGTCCTTAATGATCTTTGTATTTTGGTGAATGTATAAACTTCAGTTTTGTTATGGAATGTCTTATTCATCGTTTTAGTCATCAAAGTTCCTTCCCCCTTTTCCCAACAAGACATGATAGTTGAGTCTTTTGAAAATATTGTCTAGAGCATAAATATGGGAAATCTGAAACTAGGTTCTTGTTATTAGGGTTTGGGCAGCTACTAGAAATAGCTAATGTTAGTCTTCCCTGGTTGTGTTAATTAGGTCCATAGTGGAATGAAGATATGCATTAGTATAACCACTCTTAAATACCTTTAGGGTTTATATGTTAGTTTGAAGTTTGTTGAATTGCTTCCTTTGCTATGTATGCAGATAATATATATTAACCCAGCTCTTTGACCTATAAAAGTTTGTATGATAGGTAACGTTAGGTCTATGAAGAAGCTTTCATTTTTAAAATTTTAACTAGCGTACTTTGCTTGATTATTGTGCTATTAACTTTCAACTTTTCATGAAATGGAAGCAATAACATCCTTTTATTTTGCCTTCTTTAGTTTATTTTTTAGCATGAAACTGGCTTGTGCAATAATTTGTTGCAAGACTATGCTCATAAGATGAATTTTATAATGCCGCGATATGAATGTTAGCGTTTTCAAATGAATAGAAAAATGATAAGATTCTCATGTACTATTAATATAGGGGGAAGGAAATATGTTAGGGCAGCAAATAGAACAAAGAAGAAAGTAGAGATCAATGTTCAAACTGCATTGTTGGCCATTCAGTCCAGTATTTTGGGGCCTAACATTCCGGATACATTGGTGTTCCAATGAAGAAGGTTACAAATTTGAAAAGCAGCAACCAGTAGAGCGCAGCAACTCTGAAACCAAAGAATCCAAGCTTAAGAAAAAAAATAAGAGGAATGTTTCAGATGCTACTAATCAAGTCCACACGATGCAGATACAAGGAAAAAGTATGATATGTTTCTATTATTGTAGTTAGTTAAGAAACTTGTTAGGGAAAGTAGTTGGGCACATGCCTTGTACAGGACCCTATTCAGTCTTTGACATAGTGTGGTTTCCTTCATTTACATTAAACATTTGACTTGCTATTTGATGAAGTAACTTGTTTTAAGAAATTATTTTAGTATTTATGCTGTCATTTACATTTTGAAAAAGCTCCATGTATAGATATAAGAGTAGTTAATAATCTTGTCTTTATTTTGGGTCATTTGTTCCATCTTCTCTATGTTCCACATATTTCGGGTAAGCTCATTTTCCTTCGGACAAAAACTTTTGTAGGCCAACTATTAACAGTAATAACTAACAAGATTTTGTTAATGCATTGTAATCATTTAGAGATGAGTCAACAATTTAAACTCTTCAAGTTCAGCTTTTAAAGTTCATATTTCAGCCCACCCCCCACAAAAAAAATTCTAAGGTTCTTAACATTCCAGTAATAACTTAACGTTTGTTTTAATTAATTTTATTTTATAACCTATTGTTTCCTCTGCTTTGGTTATTATACTGCTTATTGTAGTTATTATTCTATTCTCTATAGGTTTCTTTTTTAAGAGATTGGTGTTTTACTTCAGTCAAAAATTTATTGGAAATAAACTCTTTAACATTAAGTTATATACATACTGTCTTTTCCAAACTTTATTTGTGAAATTTCACTGGACATAGACATGTTGTTGTAATAAGATTTCTTTTGTAAAAGTCAGTGTCTTTAAATTCTATCTATTGGTTTTCGCCGCGAAAACAATTAACTTCAAATTTTGTTATAATATATTTGCTAAAATTGGTACTTCATTAAATAGATGATATACTTTTGCTACACTATTATACTTTTGTACAATGACAAAAGTTACAAACTTAATGTAAGTAGAATTTGAAAAGAACGGTGTGTATATAATTTTACCTTTATTTTTTAAAAGTAGATAAGGACTATTTTCAATAAATATTGCCTCAAATTAAAAAGTACTATTTCTTATCTCTAATTCTCTATTATCTATTGTACCCAGCCCACTTTCCCACCCAGTCCTTTATTAGACTTTTATGTTTTCTTTTTTCTGAATTATATACATATACCAATTTAATCATTATTTTCCTTATCTTTTCACAATTAGCTATAGCATTGCTTGTTAGCATGTTAATTTTTTTTTGTGTGTTATTAAAAGAGCTTTAAAGCTCAAAGTAAAAAGAATACTCAATCTCCATTGAATGAGCTTTGAAGCTTAGAGTGGGTTGGACGTAGATGGTTGATGAGTGGTAATTGTCTAAATTGCACTCTTACTTTAGACTCTTGACTAGCTGATTGAGTTTCCTACTTCTTGGGTTGAGCTATTTGTCACGATCCAAGCCTAGGACCCTGACATGACACGACGAATGGAAAACTCGAAAGGACCCCAAATAAGTCTCTTAACATATCATTACAAATCATTGGTTGTGGAAGCAATTCAACAACATAATAAGAGTAGAAATGAGGAAAAGGGGGATAAAGGAAATGCTTTCATAACATAATCACCAAAACAAAAGAGTCGAGGCTCAATACATAACACGTCCAACAACACCTCTACTATATATATAAGAGCGGGGTCCAAGAAAAGAAACTGATCTCATCCTCATAGTCAATACATACATAAAAGAAAGATACTCTTAGAATATAGCATGTGATCATAGATATTGCCCCCAAAATGGAGGACTGACCAACTAGCTTGAGAGAGTTCGTACTAGTCACATGGAGGAAGATGCTCAAGTGGGGCTCCGGTTCTTACATGGTAACATCAGGTAGGCATAGAGAATGTGTGAGTATGTTTGAATGTACTAAGTATGTAGGATGCAATGCAACAAGAGATAAGCAACATAATCGAAATGCATAACCATAGGATATGAGTAACATATAACTATATGGCATGCATGGAAGATGATTAAAGTAAATCATGCTTTCATAAGACCTTATACATGTGTAAGAAAAGATCATCATTAATGAGTTCATAGTTTACCAAGGTACAAATCCCTTGATTGGTTGGTAGATCATTGCACTCTACCACCCTTTGTGATTGAGGTACAAACCCCTCAACCTTGTTATCAAGGCAAAAACCCCTTGATTGGTTGGTGGATACTTGCACTCTAGCACCCCTGGTGGTTGAGGTACAAACCTATCAACCCGGTTATCAAGGTACAAACCCCTCGACATGGTTAACTGGGCTTTTAAGCCCTTGAGTAGGGCATGGTCCATTTCTAACACTATATAAGAGAATATGATGTACATACATTCCTTTCATCATCATACAATCATTCATCTCATAAGACATGCATTGGACCTTCAATTCCTCAATAAATCACAACAAGACACTGTATCAAATACTTGGCAGGTATGTAGAGCTAGTGTAAAACCATGTAATTCAAGAGTGGAATTATCCTATAAAAGTCAGTGTAAAACAATCAATAGATACTTGGCAACACCCTCAAGCAATATACATCAGAAGCCTTCATCAAATTTCATAATAAATCGTAGATTCATAGCGCAAAAAATGCTAAAACAATCACAATTTCATGAAACTCCAACATAGTGTACAGTGAAATTCATAATAAGTAAGACCCATAAGTAAATCAACTTTAAATCATGAAGTATAGATAAAAAGGAAGCTTGGGTACCATGGGTGAAAGGGCTCATTGTTTGAAACCCACATTCCTTGACTTTAGGGAATTCCTTGAAAAAGATTTGAATGGAGACTTGAAGCTTGAGTGAAATCCTTAAGATTGGGAAGGCATTTGGATACTTGAATTTTGAGATGAAATATTGTCTATGAGTTTGAGAGAGTATTTGGGAATGTCTTGAATGATATGAAGGTAAAATATGCCTTAGTATAGGTATTTTCACGCATGGGAAGGCTTAGGCCTAAGAACCTACTTCCTTGGATTAAGATAGAAATTGCCAGACAAAAATACACTATAGTGCGCCCTTGGCATGTCGCGCAAGGGGTGTGGATGCTCTCTGGAAATCACATTTTTGCGATTTGCATATTTTGCTACGGTTGCTCTTAAATCAGTGTTATAACTATTTCCCACTCAATTTTTCCCCTTGAACAAGAATATGAAGTTGAATTTTTAATATCACGTATGGATTTTGAGATATGTGGAAATTACGATTTCGGGCACTTCCGAGGCACATTTTCAGGTACTTTTTGGGGTCATTTCAATATGTCACCCTTCTCGAATATCAAAGAGATGTATATGAGATACATAAGCATGATAATTTCATCCCACAGAAGGATGCAACAATGCACTTAAACATCATTTCAAAAATTTCAACATAAGTGTAAAATCACCATGAACTCGTCAATAAAACATGAATGGATGCATATGTCATGGGCTGAACTTAGACACAAAATCACATAGGGGACTTGGAATTAGTACCTTTGGCTTGAGTAGAATGGAAAAGATAAGCATATCATTTTTGTATGTCCATTTCGGCCTCCCATGTTAGACTTTCGACTTGTTGATTGCTCCAAAAGACCTTAACGGAAGCAATATCCTAGTTCCTTAGCCTCTCCACTTGCCTATATAAGATCTTCACTGGAACTTCTTCATATGTCAAGTTATCTTCAACTATACCAACAACATCCAATGGAACAATAGCATTCAGATCACCCATACATTTCCTCAACATGGATACATGAAACACCGGATGAACCAAATCCATCTCGCTAGGCACCTCCAACTCATAAGCTACCTTGAAAATCCTCCTCATTACCCAATAAGGACCCATACCATTTCTGGGTACACCATCAAATAGACCCAATCACCAACTTAAAATCCAAGATCCCTTTTCCTCACATCTTGGAAAAGGGATCTTGGATTTCAACCTTTCTCTAATCAACCTTACCTTCTCCATGGAATCCATAACCAGATCCGGACCCAACAAAACCACTCTCTAACCTCAAAGCACCTAAACGGTGATCTACAAGTCTACCATAGAGAGCCTCAAAAGGGGCCATACCAATGCTTGAATGATAGCTATCATTATACGCAAACTCAATCAATAGAAGATGATCATCCCAACTACCCTTAAGCTCTAACACACAAGCACTATGCATATCCTAAAGTGTTTGGATAGTTCTTTTTAAGCTTGGCCATCCATTTTTTGGTGAAAGGCCATACTAAATTTAACTCTTGTACCGAGACCCCTTTGAAAAGACCTCCAAAAATATGAAGTAAATTGAGCACCACGATCCAATATAATAGACAAAGGAACCCCATGAAACCTTACCAAGTCATGAATATACAATCTAGCATAATCATTAGCCCCATATATTGTCTTAACCATTAGAAAGTGAGCCGATATCGTAATCCTATCAACCAAAGCCCAAATGGAATCAAAACCCTTTCAAGTCTTAGGAAACCCAACCACAAAATCCATATTAGTCTCCTCCCACTTCCAAGTTGGAATCTCGATGTCTTGGGCTAAGCCATCCGGTCTTTGGTGCTCGACTTTGACTTGTTGACAACTATGACAACCAAAAAAAGTTTGGCAATGTCACTCTTTATGTCTCCCCACCAATCAGGGTTAATAGAATAGGAAGAACCATGAGTTTCATCAAGAATCTTTTCTTTCAGGCCATCTACATAAGGCACACATAACCTACCTTGGTATCTAAGGGTACCATCTACCCCTTGGGAGAAGACCTCCATCTTACCATCTTTTACCAATGCCTTTAGTTCTAACAAAACGAGATCAAGATCTTTATTAGCTTTTCACCTCCTCAACCAACGAAGATTTAGAGTCGTCGACTACCACAACGCCCCCATTATCTATCTCTTCCAACCTAACTCCACATCTAGCGAACCAATGGACCTCCTTAGCCACCCTATTGCTACCATCATCACAATGTACTAGGTTACCTATAGACACCCTACTCAAAGCATCCGCCACCACATTAGCCTTATTGGAATGATAATGCGCACTCATATCATAATCCTTAAGAAGTTCTAACTACCTTCTTTGTCTCAAGTTGAGATCTTTATGAGTGAAGATATATTGGAGACTCTTATGATTGGTACACACATCAACATGCATGCCATATTAATAGTGATGCCAAAATTTCAAAGATCGTGGGTAGGGTAATTCTTTTCATTCACTTTGAGTTCCCTAGAAGCATAAGCTATCACCTTCCAATTATGCATCAACACACAACCCAAACCAACCCTTGAAGCATCACAACACACAACAAACCCTTCCAGCCCTTCCGATAATGACTATATAAGAGTGGACATAAGCTTATCTTTCAATGTTTGGAAACTCTTTTCACACTCATTGATCTACAAAAATTTGGCTTTCTTCTAAGTCAACTTGGTCATAGGAGTAGCAATAGAAGAGAACCCATTCACAAACCTTCGACAGTAACCCGCTAAGGCTAAGAAGCTCCTAATATCCGATGGGGTCAATAGTCTCGGTGATTTATAACCACATCGTCTTTTTAGGTTCCAACTTAATACCATCCCATGAAACCATATGACCTAGGAAGGAAACCTCTTTTAACCAAAATTCAAAACATTTTTCATACTTGCATATAACTTCTCTTCCCTCAATCTTCATAGCACTACCCTCAAATAACCTATATACATCTCCTCACTATCTGAATAGATCAAAATATCATCAATGAAGACCACAACAAACGAATCAAGGTAGGGTTTGAAGACCTTATTCATAAGATCCATGAAGATGGTCGGTGCATTGGTCAACCCAAAGGACATCATAACAAACTCATAATACCCATACTTAGTTCGGAAGGCCTTTTTGGGAATATTGCACTACCTCACCTTTACTTGATGATACCTGGATCGAAGATCAATCTTAGAGAAGTGTACTAGCCTCATGCAATTGGTCAAACAAATTATCAATCCTTGGTAGAGGATACTTATTCTTCATGGTTACCCCTATTAAGTTATCGGTAGTCAATACACCTTCTAAGAGACCCATCCTTCTTCACAAAAAACACCAGTGCACCCCAAGGTGATCTGCTAGGCCTAATGAAACCCTTTTTCAACAAATCTCTCAATTGATCCTTCAACTCCTTTAACACCACCGAGGCCATACGGTAAGGGGGGATAGAAATAGGACGAGTATTGGGAAGGAGATCTATACAAAAATCTATTTCCCTTTCGGGAGGAACACTAGGAAGGTTATTTGGAAAGAGATCAAAGAACTCATTTACAACCAAAACCGACTCTATAGGAAGGACCTTGGACTCCATATCCTTTACCCTGACAAGAAGATAGATATACCCCTTAGAGATCAATTTACGGGCTTTAATGCAAGAGATGAACCTACCCTTGACCACCATATCATGACTCTCCTACTCAAGAATGGGTTCATTTGGGAATTGAAATTTGACCTTACGGGTTCTATAATCAATAGAGGCATATTATGCATGCAACCAATCCATCCCAAGTATGACATCAAAATCCACCATTTCTAACTCAACGAGATCATAAGGCAATATCTTATACAAAATACAAAGGAGACAATTGCTCTAAACCTTTCTAGTAACAATAGATACACCAATTGGAGTAGACACCTCATATGAGTAGCAAAAATATTTGCGTTCAACATGAAATGTTTTGGCAATAAAAGGGCTAAGAAAAGAAAAAGTAGCACCCGGATCAATTAACGCATACACATCAAATTAAAGACTTTTAACATGCCGATGATGACATCGAAGACCTCTTCAACCCCTTGCCTCCCTTGGAGTGAATAGAACCAATTGTGCCTTGAGGGACCACCTTGTTGTCCACCTCTACCTAAAGGGACCGCATTTGCACCTTGTGGACGAAACTCCTTACCCTTGTTATGGTTAAGAGGACAATTAATCATTTTTTTACCCACTTCCCCACATCCATAACAAGTATTAATATCTTTCAAACATGGGCCCCCATGATCCTTACAAAATTTTGCACACACATTATTAGGAACCACACCTCAACACCTTGGGTCATTGGGAAGTCATTGGTAAACCCTCTATTAGAAATATGAGAAGACCCTTGGCCTTGATAGAACCGGCCACCCTTTTGACTTTGGAACTATCCCTCAAAATGGGCCCTCTTGGGCTCATTACTCCTCATCTTCCTCAACTTTTCCTCCTCTATTTGTTAGGCATAGGCCATTACACGGGAGGAATCCATGTCACTAATCAACATAGCGGACCGGCATTCCTCACTCACCAAATCAGATACACCCATCATGAACTTATTCATTATAGACCTTGGGTTGGCAATCAAGTGAGGAGTATATTTAGAGAGTTATTTGAACTTGAGGGCATACTCCCTCACACTCATAACCCTTGTCTCAAATTCATAAACTCCACCATTATGGCCTCCCTAAGCTCAAAAGGGAAGATCCAATTAAGAAAAGCCACCTTAACCTCCTCCCAAAGAAACACATTATTGATTCCCTTTTCATTCTTCCATAGATCAAACCATATTTGGGCTTCCCCTTTGAATTGGTAGGCCGCCAACTCTGCTTTCTTTTTCGATCTAACACTCATGATAGCCACTACCTTTTAAGCCTCATCAATGAACTCTTGAGGGTCCTTATCTACGTTAGACCCACAAAAGTCAGGGGGATTCATTCTCATGAAATCCCTAACCTGAGATACCGGTGTAGGAGCATGAGGGGATTAGGCCTCTTGATTGACTTGGTTGGCCATAGTTTGGGCAAACAAAGTGAGAGCATCCCAGATCTCACCATGAGCTAGTTATTCCTCAAGAGTGCGGGCTTTCCTTCCTCTTTTATTAGGGATGATCTAAACATGAGAAGGAACATTTGTTAGAAGGAAAACTCACCTAACTTCTATAGCACCACATAGATCAAGCAAATAAGGAAACATTTCCTAAAATGTCTCATATCCCCTACTCATAATTCTGGTGTACAACACAACTATGAATAAGACTCTAATCGACATGGTGTTTAGATGTTGAGGACTATTAACAACCTTGTGCTCTGATATAAATTTTGTCACGACCCAATCCTAGGGCCTAGACATGACAAGATGAATGAAAATCTCGAAGGGGCCCCAAAAAAGCCTCTTAATATATTAGGACACATCATTAGTCATGGAATCAATTAAACAACATAATAAGAGTAGCAATAAGGAAAAGGGGGCTAAAGGAATGCTTTTATAACATAAGCACCAAAAGCAAAAGAGTCAAGGCTCAATACATAACATGTCCAACAATACATCTACTACATAGATAAAAGTGGGGGCAAAGACAAGCAACCGGACTCACACTCATAGTTAATATATACATAAAGGAAAGATAATCTTAGTACATAGCATGATACCTTAAATATTATCCCCGAAACGGAAAACTCACTAACTAGCTTAGGAGAGTTCGTACTAGCCATTTGGAGAAAGATACTAAAGTGGGGCTCCAGTTTCTACATGGCTACATCATGTAGGGATAAAATATGCGTTAGTATGATTGAATGTACTAAGTATGTAGGATACAATGCAACAAGAGTTAAGCAATATAATCGAAATGCATAAGCATAGGAAATGAGTAGCATATAACAATATAACATGCATGGAAGATACTTGTACCCTACCACCTTTGGTGTTTGAGGTACAAACCCCTCAACCCATTTATCAAGGGACAAACCCCTCGACATGATTACCCGGGCTCTTAACACCCGACTAGGGCATGGTCAATTTCCAACACTATGTAGAAAATATCACATACATACATTTCTTTCATCATCATAAGGTCATTCATCTCATAAGATATGCATTGTACCTTCAATTCCTCAATAAATCATAACTGGACATTTTATTAAACACTTGGCGAGTGTGTATAGCTAGTGTAAATCCATGCAATTTAAGAGTGGAATTATTCTAGTTAGTGTAAAACCATCAATGGATACTTGGTAACACCCTCAAGTAATATACATCAAAACCCTTTATCAAATCTCACAATAGATCTTAGATTCATACCTCAAAACATGCTAAAACAATCACAATTTCTTGAAACCCCAACTTAGTGTGCAGTGAAATTCTTAATAAGTAAGACCTATGAGTAAATTAACTTTAAATGATGCAATTTAGATAAAAAGGAAGCTTGGGCACCATGAGTGAAAGGACCAATTAGTTGAAACCCAAATACCTTAAGTTTGGAGAATTCCTTGAAGAAGATTTGAATGGAGACTTGAAGATTGAGTGAAATCTTTAAGATCCAGAAGGGATTTGGACACTTGAAATTTTAGATGAAATATTGTCTAAGTGTTTGAGAGAGTATTTGTGAATGTCTTGAATGATATTAAGGTAAAATATGCCTATTTATAGGTATTTTCACTCATGGGAAGACTTAGGCCCAAGTCCCAAAGGCATTGGACTGAGATAGAAACTGGCAGTCAAAAATATGCTATAGCGCGCTCTTGGCGCGTTGCGCTAGCGATGGGGGATGCTCTCTGGAAATCACGTTTTTGCGATTTTCAAATTTTGCTACGATCGCTCATAATTAGGGTTAGACCTATTGTACCTCAATTTTTCCCACTGAACAAGAATATGAAGTTGGATTTTTGATATCATGCATAGATTTTGGGACATATAGAAATTACGATTTCGGATACTTTCGAGGCACTTTTTAGGGTCGTTTCACTATTTGAGTTGATGTCATTTCTCCTTTACATGCTTCATTCTGTTATTTTGCATACTCTTACATTCCACATACTGACATTTATTTGGGCCTGCATTTTTCATGTTTCAAAGACAAGTACTAGTGGCCATCATTAAGCGCTTCGTTGAGGACCTATTTACAATCAGTTGATTGGTGAGTCCTCACATACTTTCGGAGAATATCATGTTTCTACATTTAGCTTTGACTTTAGCTTTTTTATTTTATTTTAAGGTAGTCATGGATATGTCATTGGTACCACTTAGTTAGATGTATTAGAGGCTTCACAGACTAGACTGTTGAATTATGACTGGTTTATATATTTGACTAGTTTCTTTCAAATTAGTCCGTCTTAGTTGATGGACATATTTTTGGTCCTTTGTCCTTAGATTATCATTTCATCATTGCTTTTCATTGAGTATATTCTAGATCATTGATGTCTTCCACTATAAGATTGTGATTGAACGAATGTGATGAAGCCGAGTGCTTCACTTGAAGGCTAGAAATAGTCTCTGAGTACCAGCCAAGCCATGGGTACCCTACTTGGGTGTGACACTTGTCCAACTTAGAAAATCATAAACTTAATTAAAACCTCATCCTAACAACATACTCTCTTGATACACCTTTTAAACCTCTTCTTACATTGTGACAGCCACAATTTATTGCTCTCATCTAAGGCACAATACCAAACTGATAAAACCTCATTTGTTGCTAGATATCATCTTAGTTCCTTACATAAGCTATGTCAAATCTATTAAATCAAATCTAAAACCTACCATCATCACCTTCATATTGCCATCCTTCTTATCATGACCACCCCTCTTGCATCTCAATTCAAGCTTAATATCTAGTACTAAATGTGTGTGTGTGTGTGTATATATATATATGCGCACAAACATATAATTTCTCACATACTATACATACTTATGACTACTAAATGAAACTAAGAAATATTCAGCCACTAAGACGTTAAAACAAGTAGTCAATCTGTATCTCTTAGTCTACCTTGTTATAATTTCTCACTGTATATATCCTCATTCAAAACTTAGGTGCTACTTACGTGTTCACTATACATCATTGCCCAGTTAAGCCCATGACACTATGATATCATAGGGTTTTTCCTTCATAATCATAAGCCTAGCATAACAATATCAACTCATGGCTACTATGTCCTTCTAATCAACATTTATACTTGGTCATTACTAAATAATGACATATCATGAACCTCTTTCTGATTCAAGTGTACTCTAACTCATCCTAACTAACAATTTTTACTCTATGTACTATCACGAAAGCAAGAAGAGACTTATTACTCCTTAATCAAATCTAAAAAGAAACCTGACTTACAGATACATAAAATCATATCTACATGCCTCGATCAACCATTATTCCCACTCCTTGGTTTCTTCCTTTTTCAAAATCTAGGATAATCCTTCAACTTATAGTTTACAAAGTCTTTAATCATACTCTCTCCAGAGGAAATACTAAGCATTTACAGATATGACTTCCCTCTCAAGGATAACATTTGATGAAAGGTTTAAAGAATAGAGTCTAAAAGTATGTCTTACTTTAACTCAAATGCACAACTAATACGGAGAAGGATGCATTCCATTCAATAAATATACTTGGGCACACTACTTGGCTCCTCTCAAGCCTTGTGTAATCTCTTTTCTTTCAGTTGCTTTATCTAAGAGTAACTTAACTCATCAATAAAAATATGAACTTTATTGTTTCAACCACCTAGACTATGAGGGGGTTGTCGAATTGATCAGTGAAGCACATGAATCTCAACAAAATTTCTTATGGAACAACTCTATTCCAATGATCTAGAGTATGAAAGAATGAGAGACATCTCTTAAATGCCCCATAGCCTTCTGATTATAAGTGTAGTGCATAACACACCTATAAGCAAGACTCAACTAGACATGGTTTCATAGAAACCCTTGAACACTTGACTTTATGCTTTGATACCAAGTTTGTCATACCCTAAGCCTACACCTTGGATGTGGCCAACACTTGGAAATTATTCTGGTCCTAAATGAACCACTTCACGTAGTTAACTTACCTAGCAAAAGACACTAACATCATAATAAATTAGAAGGGGCAGAATACTCATAAAAATCAATTCCTTCAACTATACCAATGAACTCAATATGCAACAATATAGAAAGCTTGACTCATGGCTTTCAAACAACTTCAAGGAAATAAAACAAATAATGTCTTTCTAGTCTATGAAGCCTCTAAAACACTAACTCTAAATTATGTATTGGGGAAGGCACACGGCTACCTCAATTAAAATAAATACAAAAGAAATAAAGACTTTTGAGCTCTTGTAAATGCAAAGAGGCCTCATCGAGTTCTCATAGAGATTGTCTTACTGAATATCTACTATCATGGGTACCTGATCTGCAACATAAAATGATGCAGCGCCAAATGTCATCAGTACATCGGTAGTACAATATGTAAGATGACCAAAAACTACTAAGGACAGGATACTTCATTTTAGAACTGAATTTTGAGATAGCTCAATTGATGAATGTATGTCATGCAAGTAAAACAAATGCTTTAAAAATATTTAAAAATGAAACTCAGTATCAAAGAATTATTTGTCTTAGTGCATTACTGAGCACAACTAAATATATAAAAATATAATATTTAAAATGTTTAGTTTTGAAATCTAGCTCAGCTCGATCAATTAAATTTTCAACATACTAAAAGGAAACACTTGAATAATGAAATAATACATACATCTTAGTGTATAAAATAATAAGCTTTAATTCTTGGGGTTTTTTCTAACTGATAGCTATCACTATGAGCCTTAGGATGCTACAATATATAGCCCATATTGCAAGAGTCATCCCATACTTTGCCAAAGGATGAAGTACTGTTAGATCCATATAAACTAGTCCATCTTAGTGACATATGAGGAGTTGTACACTTGGTACAATCCTATCCTACACTGGCTACATAGCTTATGGGGTTAGAGTTATCTGTACTCATACCCAAAACGGTGCTAAATACTATTCCCAAAGTTAGTTATTTTGTTCATCTCAAATATTTACAGCTTTATCATTTCTGGGTTTGAAGTAATTACTCAAACCAGTCTCTTAAAAGAGAAAAAACTTATATCTCATACTAGTAGTGCTTTATTTACAATAGAAAATGCTTTCTTTAAAACTAATACTGCTTTCTTAAGAATAGACACTGTTTTGTCAACACGAAATAAGTATTTGGAAACACTTATATTTCCTTTAAACTCATCTTTTGTGATAAATGTAAAATACTTTATCTCACTTTGAACTCTAAAATTAATGCATAAGGGAGAACTGCAAAGGACTTTAACTAACTTAATATTTCTTTAAAAAAAAAGAACAAAATGGACTATGTTTTTTTATTTTTTTGCATATAATCATGCTCTTTTCAAAATCACGCAATGCACTTGCGCTACTCTAGTTTCCTCAAAACTTTTCTTTTTCCATAGCTTTGAAAATCCTTTATTTTAACTGAAAATAATGTGAAACACATGGAAATGTAAATTCTTCAACTCTCTAAACCAGGGTTCATGTGAAAAGTAAGTATGAACAATAATCAAGATCTCAAATAATGGAAGGGATCATAAGTTCAACGATATAGATTCTAAATTAACAACAAACGGAAAAATGAACTTAAATTTAAAGAAAGATTTGGTTAAATCCTTACTGACAACAATTAGGTATAGCCCATGAGGATGAACTTGGTGTATCACTTTGAGAAGCCTTACATACTTGAAAGAACGAGATTCTTGAAGAACTTTGAAGAAGGTGCTTGAAAATCCTAGTTTTTCTCCTCTTGAAATATTAATCCAAGTCTTGAGAAAATGTTTGCATGTAATGAGGTCGAATGGTGATGTTGAGAGACTTAATCAGGTGTAAAAGTTTCAAGTTAAATCTTCACAAGGATGTGAAATTAGAATAACGGGATTCTTGAAGTACTTTGAAGAAGGTGCTTGTAAAAAGCTTTTCTTTTCATGAAATCTTGTTCTAAGACTTGAGAAAATGTTTGAGCATGGTGAGGTTGAATGGTAACATTGAGAGACTTAATTAGGAGTAAATTATTCAAGTTTAGGCTTAGCAAGGATGTGAAAGTACTAAAATTGAAACACCCCAAAAAGTGCCCGAAAATGTTCTTCGGAAATGCCCATATTCGTAATGTCCATACATCTCAAAATTCATGCGTGATATCAAAAGTTCGACTTCATATTCGTGAGTAGGGGAAAAAATGAGTGTGATATGTGTATAACATGAATTTTGGGGGACCCATAGAAAAATTTCATTTCGCCAAAAATTTCATTTCCAATGGGTTTTCGCACTGTCATGGAGTAGTACATTTTGTTGCCAGTTTTTTTTATTGTGGCCTGGGGTCTTGAGCCTAAGACCTCTATGTGTAAAAATACCTATACTTAGTCACTTTTTCAACCTTATATTATTCAATACATTCCCCAAAACTCTCTCTAACACTTAGCCAAATATTTCATTCAGAACCAACTGTCCTAAACACGTTCCGGATCACAAGGAATTCATTAATGATTCAAGTTCTCATTCAAATCTTCATCAAGGAAATTCCCAAGTTTGAGGTATGTGGGTTAAAACTATTGCGTCCTTTCACCCATGGAGCCCAACCTTCCCTTTTATGGAAATTACATGTTTTCAATTTGATTTATCTATGGGTACTTCTTATTATGAATTTGACAATAAATTATATTGTGGTTTCATAAAATGTTGACCATTTAAGCATGGTTTGAGCTATGAATCTAGGTCCATGATGAGATTTGATGAGAGGTTTTAATATTTCTTGTATAAAGGTGTTACCAAGTGTTGGTGGGTTGATTTACTTCATGTTTTCTCACATGATTTCACTCCTTAATTGCATGATCATTAACTAGCATCACACACCCGCCAATTATTTGATAAAATGTCCAATTATGGATTCTTGAGTTATTGAAGGTCTATTGCATAGGTTATGAATTAAGTGACTTTATGATGATTAAAGGAATGTATATGTATTTTGATTTCTTGAAAAGTATCTACAGTGTTGCAAGTGACCACACCTTGTTGAGGGGGTGCTATGCCTCAATCACCTTGTCTAGGGGAGCTAAGCCCGTGTTACCATGTTGAGGGGTAAATACGTTGACCATCTTGTCGAGGGGTGCTAGACAAGTACTACCATGTTGAGAGGTATATACCTTGACCACCTTGTCGGGGGGTTCTAGGCTTGTACTACTATATTGAGGGATATATACCTTGACGACCTTGCCGGGGGGTGCTAGGCTCGTACTACCAATCAAGGGGTAGATACGTCAATCACCTTCCAAAGCAGTGCTAGGCCTTGGATTCCAACTATTAGATGCTTGGTCTATGATGATAGTCTCTTCCTACACATGTAATATATTTTATACAAGGATGTTTTACCTTAAGCATTTATCATACATGTCATATTGTTATAGTACTTCTATTGCCTATGTATATGCATTTTAGCTATGTTGCTTATCTCTTGTTGCATTGCACCCTACATACTTAGTACATTCAAACATACTAACACATATTGTATGCCTAGATGATGTTACCATGTAGGAACATAGCTCCTAACAATCATCCTCCCCGTGGCTGGTTGGTCATCTTGAAGATAAGCTATTGGCGAGTCATCAAAGTTTGGGGACATTAGCTATGCTATTGTTGCCTTTGTAATTTCTTGATTTTAATCTTATTATACAATAAGGGTGATCTCGGAAAGTTTCTTGGCCCCCACTCAAGTCTATGTTTAGAAGTGTTGTTGGACAAGTTATGTATTTATGCTTTGAGCTTTGATTCTTTCGATGATTTATGTTATTAAAGACTTCCCTTAATCCCTTTATACTTGTTTACACTCTTATTGTTGTTTACATTGCTTCTGCGACTAAGGATGTGTAAATGATATGCTAAGAGGCTTGTTTGGGATTCCTTTGGGTTCCCATTCGCCGTGTCACATCTAGTCCCTAGGCTTGGGTTGGGACAAAAATAACCCTTCATAAAACACTATCATGTCATATATAGGGTCATCTATGGATTGTTTCTAGAGCCATAGACCTCAATTTACGAGCCCAAATTATAACTCGTAGAAGCTTATACGATCCGTAGTTCGGTTTGTACCATTTGGGACTTAAAAAGTGACTTAGGGTGATCTGTTTTATGAGTTGAAAGTATGGGTCATCAACAAATCATGACCCATAAGTCAGGGTTCGTAGATAGTGATCAAGAAAACTCTACTCTAACAATCTTCAGTAAAATGGTTATAACTTTTTGCTCCGAACTCCAAATGAGGCAATCTTAGTGGCATTGGAAAGAGGATTTAGGAACCTTCAATTTTATAGGTCGTTAGTCACCTAATCCTTTATGTTATGAGATTTATGGTCATTTAAAGTTGATCCTTCATAAACTAATGCGAAAAACATAATCGATAGGGAGGTTTTGAACTCAACTAAGTACTAAAGGTCTCTTATGACCCTAAACCACTTCTAATACACTTCAATATTATATGAATGGACCTTAAAACATAGGTAAAAGTAAGGAATTACTAGGTTCAAGTGTATATACTTGTGATAAAAATATTTGAATCCTAAGAATAGAGTTATTGGGTGTTATATTTATGGTGAATATAGTGAGTTTTGATGCGATAAGTATGCTTTAAGTTGTGATGGTGATCAAATAAGAAGTGGTGCGTAGAGGATTCTATTTGTTGGTAACCAAATGGCTGGGAAGAGTTTTTACCCGAACTGAGGCATTCTGGCAAACACAAGCATGTAGGAAGGCTGACGACTACATAAGCTAGCTCATGCTCGAGAAATTATTGGTGCTTGGGGTGGAGCATTTTGATTCAGACAAGAAACCTTCTAGCAGTATGGGTATAGTAGTGCATTGTATCGGTCGTATCAAGAGTTTATGTCATGGAATTATCATGGGAAAATTGCAGATCCTCAATAGTCGTGGCAGTTAGCTAGTTGATGAGGACTCGTTCTAGCTTCCTGCTTTTGACTAAAACACCCCTCATGTGCTTCCATGTGCCCCCATAATCCTAATTTAAATATATCTCAAAATTCATGCATGATTTCAGAAATCCAACTTCATATTCTTGATCGGGGGAAAAATTGAGCAGAAGATGGGTATAACCCGAATTTTAAAAGACCCGTAGCAAAAAAAATTTTTCCTAATTCTTGATTTCCAGTTGCTATCTGCGCCCAGGACGCGATATGCCTGGGGGTGCGCAACTGTGTAATTTTGTCTCTGTGCCTAGTTCTTGACGCGCTTGGGGTGCGCCACTATGTAATTTTGTCTCCATGTCTGGTCCGCGTTGCGCCTATGGTGCGAACCAGTGTAATATTTTCTCTAGTTTTCTTCTTTAGTCCAAGGGCATTGGGATAATAGGCCCATGCCCATTTAAACGTGAAATCATCCATACTTAGCCATTTTCAACTCTATAACTTATAAAACCCTCTCTAAAACCTCTCCAAAAGACTTTATCAAATCTCTCATTCAAATTCTAGTATTTCAAGCTCAATTTTTGAACTCAAGGACCCATCTCAAGCTTCAGTTATCCTTCAAGTTCATCTCAAGAAATTCAAGGTTCAAGTTATATGGGTCTTCATCCATGGGTCCTTTCACCCGTGGAGCCTAACCTTATCTTTTTTATGAAAATTGCATGTTTTCAAGTTGTATTACCTAAGAGTATCTTTTATTATATAATATGAACATAAATTATGTTGGGGTTTTTATTAAGTATTGATTGATTATGCATGAATATCTATTTGAAGCTTATTCATGAATTGGTTTTGTCTATTGAGACTATGTATGATTTGAACTATGTGGCCATGAACTATTATGAGTTTTTGTGATGGATTTCAAGATACCTTAAATGAGGGTCTTTCTACAATATTGGTGGGTTGATTTGTATTAAGTTTACTCATCTTGTTTTACTCTTGAATCGCATGATTTTGAACAAGTATCATGAACTTACAATGTGTTTGATAAAATTACAAGACAAGAATTATCAAGTTTTTGATGATATATTACATGATTTAAAGTCAAGTGAGTTCATGATTATTGAGGGGTTTCAAGCATGTATTGAATCCATGAAAAGTATCTATGATTTTAAAAGTATCAAGTTGAGCCCTATTTCAAGATTTTTACCTCTTGTGAGTCATTCATATCAAAGCAAGGGATCATGTATAATTGTTATCTGTTCTCATGTTGAAGTTAGGTTCACTAGTAGAGGTCAAGCATGTTGAAGAGCTACTCATGTCATGTTATCATGTCTCTTACAAGTTACTCATGTTATTATTAAAGTATGATTATTTCAAGTAATCAGTAGGATTAGACTTAGCACCGATTAAGACTTAAGATGGGGGGCTCGACTCAAGTGGTCCTTATATAAAGTCTTTAATTTCTAAACTATATGCCACTAAGATTATATATTTACCCTTGCTGCTATACTATTGGATCCATCTAGTTCATGTTATCATTTTTGGTTTGGCTTGCTAAGTAGACCACACTTCGCCGGGGGTCGTCATGACCAGTCACCTATACCGAGGGGGTGTCATGCCTTGGATTCCAAGTTGTAGCTATTTGATCTATGTCGATTAAGGTCTCTTCCCACATATGTATGATATATTATTCTGTTTGAATGTTTTACAATCATGTTTTATTGCAAGCATTGATCATGCATGTAATATTGAGATTATATCTATTGATTATGACTTTGTATTTTGAATATATTGGCTTATGTCTTTGTTGCATTGCACCTTGAATACTTAGTTTATTCAAATGTGCTAACACATACTCTATGCCTACATGATATTACCATGTATGGACCAGAGCTCCTTTCAATACTCCTCCACATTGCTAGTTCGGCTCTTTGAAGAAAGCTTTAGTGAGTCCTCAACTCCGAGGACAATATTTATGTTACTCATGCTATGTTAAGACTTCTCTTTTTATGTTGAACTCTTATTATCATGAGGGTGAGTCCAGGAACTGTCTTGGCCCCCGTACCATTCTAAAGTAGAGGTATTATTGGATACTAAGTTTGTATATACTTTTGAGATTGACTCTTCTTATACTTTTGAGTTTATGAAAGACTTCCCTCAGTCCTGCTTCCCTTTCTATACTTGACTCTTGTTGATGTTTGTTTTCATTTCCACAACCAAGGATGTGTACAAGATATGCTAAGAGGCTTGTTTAGGTTGTCTTCAGACTTCCTATTCGTCGTATCACATGTAGGCCCTAGGCTTGGGTTGTGACATTGACTTTGAGGACCATTGGGTCTAGTTTTATTGTTTCAAGAGTTTCCTACAATCATAGCTATTATTCCAACATTCCAATGGTGTTGCTTAGAGATTTTACAAGCTTGGATATATCATTCTCTAATGGGTAGCTTGACTATCTCTTCTTCGAGATCAGATAAATTAGATCCTTCTTAATTGTATTATCTAATACTCAAGTTGGTGCAACATATGTCTGTGATAGAACTATTTTAGGTGGAAGGGATACAGCCAAGGATTGTAGTTGTCGAGACCCAACCCCGGGGCCATTACTGGTGTCTTTTAGACACCTAGACCAATGTTCAAACACAAGTCTCATCTGTAAGTCTACGAATTCTACCGAAATTTCGGCAGAGTTTCCTCTGTTTTACTGACTA